>SNQJ01S0034219.1:35756-67178 GCA_010110895.2 Picea sitchensis | reverse complement strand
AGGTTTTCGTATATGACTTGCTTGTTTTTCAATGACCATAAAACCTTCAGGAATGACCATAGGTCAAAAACATAGGAAAATTGAAATAAATACAACAATTGTTCGAGATTGAAGGGATATTTATTTGTCTATGATTTCATGGCTACCTACAGTCTATAGAAATTATTCTCTTGCAGCGTCCTCGGATCCTCTGGATGATTGTTTTTCTTTCCCTATTCTTCTATGAGATCGGATTCTTGATTTCACCCGACTAAAGCCACTCTTCTTCTTCAAATTCGAAATGTTGCTCTGATTTTTCTAACTCTAAGTTATACCCTCAAATCATGGGTAGGATTGTTGTCTTCTCACAGCAGTACAACAAAAATCGACATGATGTTTTCATAACTCCTTCATTCATGATTTTTTACTCAAACTAATGAACTTCTACTTAAACCACTTATTCTCCTCATGCCAATTTGAATCTTGGCACGAATTATGGCCATCCCCTAGTTGAGAATACATGAACGTCCTCATTTCCATCACCTTATTGAATTCATAAATGCTTTAAACCATATCAAAATAAGCATAGGTAAATTTCTATGAAGATTAATGAAATTTTGTGAGGATAGATAATCGTGTTACCTTTGTTTACCTTTTCATGCACATTACTTTTTCTTCTTGCAGGTGCTTGGAGTAATGGAAAATGGTCACTTGTCTTATTGATGATGTCTCTAGATTCTCTTGTCTTCCTCCTCGAGATCAGGTCTGTAATGTGATGGAATAACGTGGCCTCTGATCATTCTACATGATACATAGCATCTTGTAGATTTGTTTCTGCCATGCTAAATATTTTCTACAAGATACAGAGTATCATGTAGAAATTGATTTTTTTCTATTCTGAGGGTGTATCTAATGGAAATAATGGTTGGAGAAGGTTGTTTTATTACTGATATTAATATTTGAATTACTGATGTTGGTATTGAATTGGGTTTCCTTCCATTATTTGTATAATTTTCCTTGTAGAATTATCCTATAGAATCATGTAGGATCCTGTAGAATAACCTTACAGGATGATTTTGTTGAAAAGAAAGGGTAAAATGACATATACGGGATATGGAAAGTGGTAAATATGATAAATATGGATGATTATATGGAGATGATAGTAAATTTTATGAATATGGAGATTATGGAAAATGTTATGTATGAATATAGAAAAATTGGAAATGCTTATTGTACTTATTAAGTTTTTGTTGACTGTTGATTTTATTCATGTGTAGATGGATGCAGCAATGAAGTGTTAGGTACCTACAGAACAAAACATTAGTAAAAAAAAATATTTTCTTTTCTTTTTTTCTCCTTTTTTTCTCCTTTTTTTCTCTTTTTTCTCTTTTTTCTCCTTTTTTTACAAGGCATAAGTGCCATCACTGGTTCTCACCAACACTCTGCCTCATCAAGCCTCTGGGAAGTTTTCTTGATGAAGATATTTATTCTTTAGATCTGAGACTGCCTCCATTGGAGGTTTTCACCCATAGATATGTCCTAGATACCTCAGGGAGGTTTTCATCCATGATTTGTATTCTTTTTTTGTTTTATATCTCGTTATTTGATGGATTGAGAGCATCTATGTTGTCAATCACATCCAAATTTTGTGTCTTCACTGTTGTTGTAACTTCTTCCCTTGTCATTGTCTTGTTGTAAACTGAACCGATTTACTAACAAGAGAATTCCTTCTTTATCAATGGTTCTAATCTAAACTTAACCATTATCATGAGTTGTAGGGTTAGAAGATTGAGGTATCAAACCTCTATTGCTTCTACCTTTCTTTCTTGAGGAACTTTAATGGTTATTGAATATTCTCTTGATATCATCATAGTCTAATTGATAGATATATCCATTTGATAGGAGATTCAATTTTTCCATGAGATATTATCTTACTCCTTTGAGTAAGAAAAGTGTGAGTGTGTCTTCATCCAGAGTACAGTTTTGAACTCTTTTGGAGCTTAGTTGAAATATCTTTGCAAAGTCTTCTAGAGATTCATCAAGTCCTTGTGTCATTCTTCCAATTCCATCCCTTATGCCTCTTGCTCTACAATAATCTTGTATCTATCACTGAAGGTATTTTTCATCTGATCCCAAGTTGTGATAGTGTTTCCCTCTAGGCTTGTGAAACATCTTAGAGCTAAATTATTCAAGGTAGAATGAAAACATTTGAGCTTATGTTCATCAGTAGTATAATCATATTTCCTATATATAACTGCAAACTCAAACAAGAAAGTGTATGGATATTTAGAAACAAGCCCGTAAAAATGAGGTAAAGCAGAAGGATTAATATTTTCATCTTGGCTTTTCCATTGGATTCCCGAATAGGGAACTCAAATATTTCTTCTTCATCGTCCATGACATGAGGTGAGGATTGAATCTCTTCTTAAATATTTTCAAATTCTCTAGCTTCCCTTTCCAAGAAACTTTCTAGTGTTTCARGACTAATCTCTGGATTGCTTGGACCTGTTTTTTTGGTGGGGGTTTTTGGTAAAAAAATTATTTTCCTATCTCTAGGTCTAGTCATTCATGAAATCAAAAGAAAGTGAAAAAATGTTCTTTTTTTCTTTCTTTTTTTAGTTTTTTTTTCTTGATATTTAATGCAAAAAGAGAGTGATACAAGGAGCTATCAATACTCACATGAAATGAAAGCGCTTGGGTTGTTACACTACAAAAATTCCATAGTGAGGTTGGCCTTGTGACTGAGGTATCCTTTTGCTTCTCCAAGTAACACAAAAGAAAACAAAAAGAAAATAACATGCAGACTTCAGCACCTCCTCAGCAACAATGCCAAAAAGTGATGAGTCCCAGCAATAACAACAATGATTTACTATACCCTTGGTCTCCTACTTTACCCTTTGCCTCCTACTTTACTTGTCAACCCGGGGTGCGTACAAACTTAAGAGGTGATATGCAATGTATATGCAATCTGCACTGACAGTAGTATAGGTCTGAGATTGATAAAGGGTTTATATGCATGAAATTGTGCAGGAAATTGAAATGAAAAAAAAGAAAATTAATTTATTGCTTAAATAAAAAGAACACCAACTGAAAGGATGGTTAATCTAAATTGCAGAAAAGAAATTTAGTTTGATGGCAGGAAATTGAAATGACAGAAGGAAACTTAATCTACTAATTGAATCAAAAGCACACCAACTGAAAGAATAGTTAATATAAATTGTAGAAAAGGAACTTAGTCTAATGGCAAGAAATTGAAATGACAAAAGGAAACTTAATTTATTGCTTGAATAAAAATCACACCAACTGAAAGGATAGTTAATATAAATTGTAGAAAAATAATTTGGCCTAATGGCAAGAAATAAAGCATAGCAAACCATAAAGAGAAAATTGAAAGCAAAAGATGAATTAATTCTAGTTTAAGATAGAAAACTAAAATTAAAGGAAAGCTAAACTAGTGTATGAACAAAACAAGTTATTTTATGTCTAACCCTTGGATCAAAAACAAGCCATATGTCTTGTTATTGTTTATTTCTATTTTCATAAAAAAGAAGATTAAGATGAACTTAAATCTGGAGCTAAAACAATTCTACATGAAACTCCTACATGAAGCTAAACAGAAGCCTAAAAAGATAGTGTGAGTCTTTTGAAGCATAAAAAATGTTAGACTATAATAAAATGAAATGGATCTAAGTTTATTGGCCATGGAAAGGCACCCAAGAGTGTTCGAAGAGGCCGTTGAATATTTCTACAAGATACATGTTGTAACTAACAGTTTAATGATAACTTGACAGAAAGCAGAATTAATTATGCAAAACTACATTAATCTTCCAAAAGAAATGAAATGTTAACTAATTTTCATGTTAACTACATGAAAGAACTAAAGAAATTGAAATAGGGCCCTTGATACCTATTGGATAGGCCCTACCAAAGAAGCACAAGGAGCCTTGAGAAAAACTCTAATAAGCTAAAAAAAAAAAACATATTTTATTTCATCAACATCAGTAGTACATCAAGAGAAAAAAAAGGCTCTAAGTCTCCAACCAAAGTCTTCAGAGAAAAATCTCAATACAATATTATTATCAAAAATATGTCCCCTTTCTCTCTTAGGCTAGAGGTCTATATATAGCTATAGAGTTCGACCTACCTTCCTAAATCGAGGAGAGAATTTAGTAAATGAGGGATCTCATCCCATTACAGTTGTATCTCCAACTGTTGATAATCAGGAGTGGTCATTAATGCACAAGGAGTGCTCTCCGGGAAGGTGAGTATAATGTCCCTTGATTCTTGACTGGAAGCTCTTTGAAGGAGACAAAATCTCATTTTTTTAGGAGGTTGGCGCCCTTGACTCATGGAGTTTGACTTGTTTGGTGCTATACACATCTTTTGGCATAAATATTAGAGAAAAAAGGCACAGTATACACTAAAATCTGCATCAACACAATTTCATTAAGCAACATGAAAAATGCACGTGACTTGTTATTAAATATGGTCAAAAAACAAGTATTAAGTGGTGGAAAATGTGCTTAAGATGATCCTTTGGAATAGAAAATAATGGGGTTCATCATCACCCCCCAAATGAATCTTTGCACACCCTTTGTGCAACAAAATCCAGTTCTTATGCTCTCATTACTATTGTTGTTGTCCACTAGGAACATGGCCATTGCTCGGTTGTTGTCCTATACTTTGTCATTGTTCAACATGTTTTTGATGTACATTAACCTATTGTTGATAAATACCCTGTTGTTGGAGGATTCATTGCTTCTAATTATTAGTCCCCTCACTGTGGTCACATATTCATGTTCTTGTATATTTTGGAAATTATGAGCAAAATCCATGGATACCTCATCATCAAACCCTCTAAGTCTCTCAAATTATCTCAACCAATCACATCTCTGAAAAAATTCCACTACCTCAAGGTTGTTATAAACCCTAGAATGCTCAATTGGTTCTCTCCTTCTTGAATCATGTTCCCATGATTGCTTGTTAAGGATGATGAGTTGAGTTTTTGAAAGGAGAAAAAGGTTGGCTACGGGTTTCTTGTAGGATGTTCAAGTGATACTCAGAGATCAATATTAGGAAAATATTAATGAGTTATTGAGTGGCAAGGTGAAAATACTTGCTACAGAGGAAAGGCTTGATGTAGCTCAAAGTAGGCAAGGAGAAGCTCATAGAGGTAAGATATGGAGATGACTACTAATAGTCATGATATAGGTTCAGAGAGAAGCAATAAAAAGAGGAAATCAATTGGAAGAAATTATATGAGTCAAGAGGAATTTGATAGAGAACTTGCTAAGTTAAAGGAAAGACTATGTATAACTAGGGAGCTACTACGAGAAAGTGAGGAAAACCAGAGAAAAGGTTGTAGTGTGAAGAAGAAAGTCAAATGGAATATTGTACAGATATATGTAAGGAAGCTGAAATGAAGCTTGAAGAATAGATTAGATGCTTGGATCGGAGAAGAAGAACTCAAAGAAACTAAGTACATAAAATCCTTATCAGTAGGATCAGCATTTCACTTTTGTGAACCAAAGAAGGGAGTGATGCTTGGAGAGCAAGATGAGGTTGAGAGTGAAGACCTTGTGGAGAGCTTGGAAATTTGATTCCATCATAAAGGAAGGATGTTAGAATCATTTGAAGAGACTCAAAAGTCTCATGTTTTCAAAACTAGTATACAGTCTTTAGGGTTTACAACAAATATGTAGTCTTGTAACTTGTAACTTGTAACTTGTAAATTACCAACACCGTACATGGATTTTTCTTCCCAGGGCATGCATTTTTCATCATGTCTTGTTTCCATGCATGTTTATGCATGTTTTTTTCATTTACAAGGCATCTTTTATCCTTTATGAGCACTAGAGGGTTTTAGGTTTCAAAATGAACAACTAAAGTATGAATAGATGTAAAATGATAAAATCCAAACTCCACAATTTGAACCACTCAATTTGTATGTCATATGAGTCTTAGGCGTACATCTTATAGTAAGACGGTGTTGCCCTCCATTTTACAAAAGGTCTTGAATCTTGGTTCAAGGTAGAAGTCCTTAGTCTTTTTAAAATGCACTCCTAATGAAATATATATATTTGGAATGTTATTAGTTTCACCCCAAATCTTAGATCACTAAATTTGGAGCTATATAGAAGCACGGGCATGCATTTCCATTAGGTCACTTTCCATTGTTTTGCTATCTCAACTTACAAGGTAGACTTTGTTTATTTTACACAACGGTCACTTTTATGTTTGAAAATGAAAATATAAATATGTAGATAGGTGTAAAATTATCAAAGACACCCTCAGAAACTTCCATTACTCAAATTTCAGGTGTGTAAAAACCTGGGCGTGAATTTTTGTGAAGCATAGGGTGCATATTTGCACAAAATGGAGAAATTGCATTTTAAAAGAAAAACTTGTATTTTGTTCATTAATGTATTCCATTTTAGTCTTTCTAGAGTTTTATACATGTTGATTTGTTTGTTTATTTATTTAATTATTATTCAGTCATATAACCTTATATTCCCTAATGATTTCTGCAAGTCTTTGCAATGGAAATGCAAGTAATAACTAGCCTATGTGTCATGTGGTTCTACAAGTTCATCCCTCATCAAGCTCATGGACACGAGTAGTTATTACTCATTTTGCCACTTTAGTTAGTGTGTGTGCACAGTTGCCAAAGATTCATGTATATTACAACCCTTTACTAAATTCTAGACACAAATCACCCTAGTATACAATATTTAGGGTTTACAACCAATCTGTAGTTGTGTAACTTGTAACTTGTAAATTACCAACACCGTACATGGACTTTTCTTCCCAGGGCATGCATTTTTCATCATGCCTTTTTTTCATGCCTTTTTATGCATGTTTTTGCATTTACAAGGCAACTTTTAGCCTTTACACACACTAGAGGGTTTTAGGTTTCAAAAGTCCCAACTAAAGTGTGAACAGATGTAAAATGATAAATCCAAACTCCACAATTTGAACAACTCAATTTGGAGGTCATATGAGTCTTAGACGTGCATCTTACAGTAAGACGGTGTTACCCTCCATTTTACAAAAGGTATTGAATATTGGTTCAAGGTAGAAGTCCTTGGTCTTTTTAAAATGCACTCTGGATGAAATATATATATTTGGAATGTTATTAGCTTCACCCCAAATAGTAGATCACTAAATTTGGATCTATATAGAAGCATGGGCGTGCATTTCCATTAGATCACGTTCCATTGTTTTGGTCTCTCAAAGTACAAGATAGACTTTGTCTTTTTTACACAGCAGCCACTTTTATCTTTGCAAATGAAAATCTAAATATGTAGACATGTAAAATTATCGAAGACACCCCCAGAAACTTGAATCACTAAAATTGTAGGTGTGTAAAGACCTGGGCATGCATTTTTGTGAAGCCTGGCGTGCATTTCTGCACAAAATGCAGAAATTACATTTTAAAAGAAAAACATGTATTTTGCTCTTTCATACATTCCATTTTAGTCTTTCTACAGTCTTGTACAAGTTGATTTGTCTATTTATTTATTTAATTATTATTCAACCATATAAACTTATATTCTCTGATGATTTCTGCAGGTCTTGGCAATGAAAATGCAACTAACAACTAGTCTATGTGTGATGTGGTTCTACAAGATTTTTCCTCATAAACTCATGGACATGGATAGTTAGTACTCATTTTTCCACTTTAGTTAGTGTGTGTGCACAGTTGCCAAAGATTCATGTATATTTCAACCCTTTATAAAATTCTAGGCACAAATCACCCTAGTATACAGTCTTTAGGGTTTATAAAAAATCTGTAGTCATGTAACTTGTAACTTGTAAATTACCAACACCATACATGGACATTTCTTCCCAAGATGTGCATTTTCATCATGCCCTATTTTCATGCATATCTATGCATGTTTTTGCATTTACAAGGCAACTTTTAGCCTTTACGCACACTAGAGAGTTTTAGGTTTCAAAATGCACAACTAAAGTATGAATATATGTAAAATGATAAAATCCAAACTCCACAATTTGAACCACTCAATTTGGAGGTCATATGAATATTAGGTGTGCATCTTACAGTAAGATGGTGTTACCCTTCATTTTACAAAAGGTCTTGAATCTTGGTTTAAGGTAGAAGTCCTTAGTCTTTTTAAAATACATTATGGGTGAAATATATAGATTTGGAATTTTATTAGCTTCGCCCAAAATCTTAGATCACTAAATTTGAAGCTATATAGAAGCATGGTCATGCATTTCCATTAGGTCACTTTCCACTGTTTTGGTCTCTCAACTTACAAGGTAGACATTGTCTCTTTTACACAAAAACCACTTTTATGTTTGCAAATGAAAATTTAAATATGTAGACAGGTGTAAAATCATCGAAGACACCTTCAGAAACTTGAATCACTCAAATTGCAGGTGTGTTAAGTCATGGGCATGCATTTTAGTGAAGTCTGGCACGCATTTCTGCACAAGGGCATAAATCACAGTTTAAAAGCGAAACATGTATTTCTTAAGTGTAACTGTGCATTTTTAGATGTGGAGGATCTAACAAGCTTGAATTAGGATTTTATACAACAATAGAAACCCTAATCCTAATTTTCTCTATCATCATATATTGAAAACATTGTCATTTACATATGGTTGAACCTCTTCGACTTCTTAATCCAACACATCCATTTTCTCCCTGTGTCCAATGCAATTTGAATTTTTGTTTACTTTATTATACAAGAGTCGAACTTCCGACACACGATTCTTCGTCGAACGCATGATGATATTCCCACATACAGTTTATGCATGGATGTCCCACTCCTAACAGGACTTGGAACTCTCATGCATTGCCATGTCGACGTAGGATGTCGGCCATAAATTTGCAATTTCGATCGCATATGCATCGGCGTTTCGACGATACTTACGTGTGTCTATGTTGCAGTAACGACCGCCGCCATCGATAAAACGACGATGAATTTCCTAATGACGGTTTCTTAGAAAATGTCACATGGAAGACCAATGCGTCACAATATCTCTACCACTATGATGGTCGTAATGGCGACGAACATTTGTTTCGTAAAATCTCTCCATAGCTACCACGTGGCAATTTGTTACGTCGAATATCTGTCATATTGTACTTCCATCGCGATTACAATGAAAGGGGTTTAACTAATAGCTCGATAGGGGATTTGTCGAATGCCATACGAGAGTTCGTCGAATGGGTGTCGGAATGGCATCGAAAATTAGTCGAATGTACTAGTGCCTCCTATAGGAGAAGTGCGCAATTCCAAAAGGACCTTCTATTTGAGTTGGAAATTCTTACATAAATATAGGCAAACACGATACCATAGCAAATTATTATTCTATACAAATTTATCTAATGCACTTAGGTCCTCTTGTAGTTGTTGAACAATCTTGCATACCTCTTGATCTTGCTTCTTCCACCCAATCAAATTGCGGAATAGAAATAACACATATTGAACCATTTGTCTCTTATTCTTTCCTTGAAAGTGCATCTGCCACAATATAATGCTTTCCTTTCTTGTAGATAATTTCAAATTCATAACCTAGCATCGTTGTAACCCATTTTTGTTGCTCTTTTGAATAAAATCGTTGCTCCAAAAAGTACTTCAAACTATCATGATTTTTTTTTATTTTGAAGTGTCTTCCTATTATGTAAGGGAGTCATTTCTTAATTGCATGTAGTATGGACAATATTTATTTTTCATAAATCGGTTTGAGTTAGTTTTTTCCTTTAAGTTGGTTGGTTTCAAAGGAAATGAGCCTTCCTTGTTGCATTCAAATTGCACCAATGCCATGGCCTGAGGCATCACACTCCACAATAAATGTTTTTGTGAAGTCAAATGTGGCTAGGATAGGAGTTGTACACATAGCCTCCTTAAGTTTTTCAAAAGCTTTGGTTTTTTCTTGAGTCCAAGAAAATGCTTCCTTCTTTAATAATGTTGTTAGAAGTGCCACTATTTGACCATAGTTCTTGATAAAATTGCGGTAATAGCTTTTCAATCCTAAGAATCCTCTAAGTTTCTTCAAGTTTTTGGGAATTAACCATTCTCTCATAGCATTAATTTTGTTAGGATCCACTTTTACACCTTCATGAGATAAAATATGACCCAAATATTCCACTTCTTGAACCCCAAAAGAACACTTGAAAGGCTCTGCATAAAAAAAATTCTCTTTCAAAAGTTGTAATACTCTATCAACATGTCGTACATGCTCTTCCCAAGATTGGATGTAGATTAGTGTGTCATCAAAAAATACTAAAACAATTTTTTTAAGGAATGGTTTGATAACAGAATTCATCAAGCTTTAAAATGTTGAAGGTGCATTAGTAAGTCCAAATGGTATAACCTAAAATTCATAATGATCTTCATGTGTTTAAAGGTTGTTTTGGGAATGTCTTCATGTCTCATTTTGATTTGATGATCCAACTTAGTAAAGAAAATTGCTCCATGCAATTCATCTAATAATTCATCAATGACAGGAATAGGAAACTTATCTTTGATGAGTATTTTGTTGATTTGTCTATAATATAGACACATACGCCATGAACCATCCTTCTTCGTAACCATCACTACTGGTGAAGAGAAAAAACTTTTCCTAGGTTGAATGGTGTCCGCCTCTAACATTTATTGGATCATATGGTCAATCTCACTCTTTTGTACATATGGATACCTTTAAGGCCTAATGTTAGGTGGTACACTTCCTAGTTGCAAATGAATAGTGTGGTCATGATCTCAAGCAAGTGGAAGATCCTTAGAAATCTCTCCAAATACCTTGAAATGGTTGTTGATAACTATTTGGAGGTCCACTAGACTAGAGGATATAGATGTTTGAACATCTAGTATGCACAATTGTGCAGTTACACCATGGTGTCCCTTTTTTAGTAATTTTTTAATGCTATTAGAGATTATCACCTTAGAGGGTTTCCCTTGGATACTTATAAGCTCAATTTCCTTGTCTTTTGAGTAAAATCTCATGAAAATTAATGGTCATTATTCCTAATGATTGTAACCATTGGACTCCTAATACAACATCACTACTACCCATTTGGATAGATATCATGGGACTATCTAATAAATACTCCCCCATATTGAGCTTAATATTATGGCACTTCCCAAAACAATTTGTGGTACCTCAATCTACAATCATTACTTGAAACTCTGGTGCTGAAAATACAAAGCAATTGAGATCTTTTGCTAATTTATAATTGATGAAGTTATGGGTACTACCCAAATCAATCAACACTATTACTTTTTTATTTATGATGTATCCTTGTATATTTATGGTTTGTGGAGCACTAATGTCGGTCAATGCATGACAAGATATCATTGGAGTAGTCTCTTATAGATCTAGATTTTGTGATGATTTCAATTCTTGATCTTCTTCCTCTTCATAGTCTATGTAGAATAATTTATTCTCGTTGCATTTATGCACTTTACTGTGTTTGTTGTCATAATTGAAGCATAGTACTTTTGCTCTTGTTTCATCCATTTTTTGAGGTGTCAACCTTGTCGGTTGAATGATATTATGAGAGGAAACCTAGTGCTCTCTATAGTTGTTACTGGTCATCCTTCTAGTAGACATATTTTTGTTTTCCACTTTCCTTGCCATACTGAAATCTCGTTCTAGGGATTTAGGTTCGAAGAGACACACCTCATGTTGAATATTATCCTTTAAAGTTCCCATAAAGAGATCTAACAAATTATCCTCKGGAATGTTCTTTACCTTGAGACTGTGCTTTTGGATTTAAGGTGCTTTACAATTAGATTTTTTGTCGAATATCTATCAATTGACTAAAGAACGTATTTCTCTTAATATCCCCATAATGTGATATCAATTCATCTATAAAAATGGACCAAGAGATATTATAATTCTTTTTTCTTTCATAAAGTGATTGATAGCAAACAAATTGATCATTTTCTAAATACAAGGATGCAACAAGTACCTTTTGTAAGTTTGGCACTTGGTGTAGATCAAAGTATTGATCCATCTAGAATATCCATGTTATAGAGTTGTTACCATCTAACTTCCTCGTATCGATCTTTGGAATGAAGTAGTTCCTTGGTGCCACATTGAAACCTCGATGATGTGGATCTTGAAGTGATGAATAATCATGATTTTGGGGCTCAATATTTATTTCCTCAACATTTACATGATTTCCTTATGTCATGATATCTCCTTGAGAAAATCTCTCATCTAGGGTACATAACAGGGTGGTTGACATGGAATTTTGCAATTCTTCCATCTTCTTATCCATATGTACGTTATTTTCTTCCATCTTCTTTTCCAACAAGCTTTCCATTTTATCTTCCATTTCCTTTTTAAGTTTTTCTTGGGAACGTGAGAAATCCACATGTTTCAACACACTACCACACATTTTATCAACTTGGTTCTTCAATTGGGATAGTCTTTTTTCAAAGTCTTCATTTTCTTCATATATCATGTATGAGCTCTCTGGAGGTTTACTAGAAGTATAAATTCTTGAAATACCTCTTGCCATTGGATAAAATAATAATGCTCATATTTTTTCTCTTTATCACAAATTATGGATCACCAAAAATAGATATTCCAATAAAAATTTATGTCAATCGTAAGATACGTACCTTTAAAACCCTAATTTGGAGACTTTCTGGATGGTTGACCTTTGTCATGATATATCTCTTAAATTTGAACCCTTTTGAGTCTGAAGTTTCGATATGTAGTACTCTAATATGATTTCTTAAACTCCTAAAAATTTCACAGTTTGCACCTTCATTGATAAAAAGTTATATCAAGAGCACCAAGATGACTTGTTTAAGACTAATTTCAATATTAGTAAAAAATCCAAACTTCCACAAGATATATCTCATAAATTATAATGAGTTCGAATCCGAAAAATTTTCCATAGATGATTCGCTATGTCTCCTCGATATTTTGAAAATTTCAAAGTCTGAAACTTCACCAAAAAAAAATTATAGCAAAAATAAAAATAAAAAAATGACTCGTTTGAGACTAATTTCAAGACTAGTCGTAAACCCTAACTTCCACAGACGATATCTTAAAAACTATAATGAACCATAACTTGAAATTTTGACCACTTGTTATTCACTATCTTGCCTCAATATCCTCAAAATTTTGCGACCTGAAACGTCCCAGAAAAATAGTTAGAGAGAAAATTCCAAGATGACTCGCTTGAGGCAGCAAAACCCTAGGATTGATGCTCTTATACCAAATTTTATTTACCAACACCTTGACAATGATAAAAAAATCAATGAATAACAGTCCACTTCGAGGAGGAAACCTCCTTTTACAATATATTCAATGTACAAGATTATATGAAATGGTCCTAAGACTAGGTCCCCTTGGTATATATATAGGAAATAAAAGGTACAATTATAATGAAAGGATACAGTGAAGGGTACTAGCCTACATACAAATATAACACTAGAAATGTAATAATTCAATACCTAGGGATTAATAAGTGGTTTTATACTTAACATAGGGCTTTGTCTAGGGCTTAACAATGCAAGTAAAGACTCTCAAGTCTCCTCCAAGGTGGATGTGCAAGTCTTCAAAGTTAGAAAGTCCTCCAAAATCATGAGTAAAGCCCTTAAAAGAGGGTGGCCCCTCAAAACCAGCTCCAAAATTCATGTGTGAAGTCTTCAAGGTGTAGCAATTCTCCTTAAGACATGTCAATCACTTCCTTAAGTTGTGGGAGGGCTCCAACAAGCTCACACACGACACATAGAAGCGCCAAATGCAACCTCCAAGGAGGACATCCCCTCAAATTAGGTGTCGCGTGCCTCTAAATGAGTGAATAAGGTGAGAACTCCAAAAACTAAGACGTGGCCTGGCACTAGGAGTCATGGTACATGAAAAATAGCTTCAAACTATTTTGATCAATGCCTTGGGAATAATGAAATGCCTCAAAATACATTAACTGCGTTGGGAACTGTGAAGATGTCCAATAACCTGGATGAAGTCAATGTCATGCTCAAACCTTAGGGTGCTTCAACAGAGGGATTGTGTATCATCAAGTACTACATCACTAATCAACCAATATGCCATCAAACCCTCTAGCTCATCATGATACATGAAACCAAGTGCCCCAACTGTCCAAGACTCAATAAAATACAAGGGGTAGTGAAAAAATTCATTAGGAGTACCCCTATACCAAAATAAGGGGTAACAAACAACATAGGTCAACTTGCAAGAAGCATAAATTCCTCATACAAGCTCCAATTGAGGCGATATTTGCGTCGTTAGAAATCTCTCGATGTGTTAAAATATGTCCACAAAGTTTGACCCCAAAAATGACTGTTTAATGCACCGAAAGGGCTCTGGAAGTTTTAGGGCCCTAAATCACCAAAATAGGCCATGCCCCTAAAATGAGCTCCAATTTTTAGACTCAGAGTACCACGATATATGAAAAATTATATAATGATCCAATTCGGATCATAAATATTAAAAATAACAAGGACTATTCCCTTCCATTTTCTTCAACTAGAGTTTTGAAAAGAAAAAATTGTCCTCTTGTAAGAAACATTTCTTAAGAAATGAATTGGAACCCTATATATTGAATTGGGAGGAAACAAAAGGAAGAATGGATCATAAATATTTCCCTCCTTATGTACAGAAGATATATCTAAAGAATTATCAATTAATGCAAAAGGAAATTGAAATAAAGTTTGATATCCTACTTTCTTTTTATTTCTTTTCAAAATTATGTTAAAAATATTGGACTACAAAATATTTTATCTCTTTCAATGACCCCTTACAAAGAAACAAACAATTTCATTATTTAAATATTCTTTTGTCCATGTCTCATTATATAAATGAGCATGTGTCTAATTCATAGTTGTTTAGATGCTCAACTCGTTGTCTGCATGATCAATGTGACGCACCTAAACCACCAATAATCCTATGTAACTCACCTCATGAGAGAACACACACCACAGAGAAGCAATTATCAATCACCTGTCATATTTTTCTTGCAGAACCTTCTCTTCCCTTGCACCCGACATTTCCCAGTCCTCTTACCTAAAAAACAATTTTATAAGGAAAAAATGCTAGCAGCCTTGTTGTGTAAGTGCCAGCACTTTCTTTTTGGTCCATTTATGGTAAACAACAAAGTATTATGCTCAAGTATCTTGGCCTCCATAGGATGTGTTATCCAGTTACAAGTTGCATATCAATTCATTGTAGTTCGTGTTGTAGCCATATGTTACCATAATCTTAGGCCTCGTAGGTTTCGCTTATCAAAGTAGGTCAACCATGAAATGGGGAATTGTGCTTGTTGAAAATTGAATATGATTTTATTTTCACAATGAAACCCATTGTAACAAAGAAATAATATCAACTCTTTATTGATGGAAACATAAACATATTCATGAGTGGGAATGGTTTGATGCTCTACAACCCTAGCTCATTGCCTCCCTGCTTCGGCCTCCCCTATGGCTTCGTCGGATCCGGACCCTGATCCTCCCCTGGATTTCCTCGACGAAGTAGTCGCCTTCAAGACTCTAGTGGGATCACTTGGAAATCCTCCCACGTGCCCTACTACTTCTCAGTTCATGAAAAAATTGGACCAAATCCCAGAAGTTGCAATTCCATGCCCAACAACACGAAGAAAGAATCTCCCCTTCACTTCCAAAGCACTTGTAGGTCAATTCATGGGGTTATGGCTTTCACCCCAACAAATCGACCTTTGGATTGAGAGGAACTGGCACCCTTTGGTAAAGGAGCACATGAATCACTTCTTCTATTGTAAGGGATTCTATATTTTTTACTTTGAGCATAAAGAAGATAGAGATTTCATTTTTAGAAATTGCCCTTATTTCTTCGGCCCAAGAGGGTTATACCTAAACAAATGGACCCCTAATTTTGACCCAAAAAATGACATCCCCTCAGTCGTCCTGGTCTGAGTGTGGCTTCTACACTTACCATTTCATTGCTAGGGAGACGAAGTTCTAAAAAACATTGGAGACACATTGGGAAAATTAATTGATAGGGCTGAACCCAAATCTAGTATGTATTCTTGTGCCAGGATTTGTGTGGAAGTAGATCTAGAAAAGGGCTCCCAGAGGCAATCAAGTTAAATCTAGACAACTGGACCTACATTCAAAAGCTAGACTACGAGCAACTCTCATTCAAATGCAAGTCTTGTCATGAATACGACCACTTTGCTAAAAATTTCCCCAGTAACAAACAAGCCCAAGAAATTGATGTCGCACAGCAAGAGGAAGGTTGGCAGCAAGTCAGAAAGAAAGCTAACACTGGAAAAGGAACAGGCCCCGGCCTTGAATCTTCAGGATATACCCTCAAACCGAACCCCTCTCGTCAAAACCCTCCTCCCAAATCCCTTCCTAAAAAATCCACCCCTAACCCCGCCATCAGTCCCCCCACGCCCATTCAAAACTCCTTTGAATCTCTGGGTGAACCATCCTCAAAGAAAAACCCCTCTTCTATGCATGTGTTGGAACCTATATCTTTTTCTGCACCAGCACTAGTAAGAATAGCAGAAGAATCAAAGGAAGAGGAATTGTCAAAGGAGGACACCCAAGAAGAGGATCTGCAAGTACACGAAGAATCTTTATTAAAATCGTAATCCAACCAAGATGTGGAGGAAGGAGAACCCCCCCTGGATAAACCCAGAAAGTCCGGTCGAATATCAAACAAATAATTCAAAGAAGAAACGACATCAAAATAAAAGGCACAATGTAAGCAACTATCTATAGAAAACTCCATGCATACCTCAACGTGCAAAGGAGGATCTAAAGGATCTGAACTCCCGACCCATGGCAATCAGGCCTCCTCCACTCCCTGCCAATGAATTTCATCTCCTGGAATTGTAGGGGCTTTGGCAGTAAATCCAACGTTGAAGCCCTAAGAGATCTCAAAACTATGGCCAACCCCTCAGTAATCCTCCTCCAGGAGACAAAAATGGAGGCGTCAACGATCCTAGAAACAACGAAAAAAGTTTCCAAATCCAACGTTGGAGTAGTTGTAAGTTCTCAAGGATCCTTTGGCAGCATAGAAACCCTCTGGGACGATCAGATCTGGAATCTTGAGGTAACTCTAAAAACTCAAAGTTGGCTTCTAACTGTTCTCAAAAATAAGGACTTTAGTAACATCATCTCAGTTATTAATGTTTATATGCCCAACTCCTACAAGGACAAAATCGCTTGTTGGAACTCCCTTTTTATGCTCAAAAAATCCATTGATCTATCTTCTTGTCTAATCGGTGGTGACTTCAACACCCATCTCAACTCAGGGGAAAATAAAGGAGGTAGTAAAATCAAATACCCCTTCTCCGAAAATATAATCGATATTATCTCATATTGGGATCTGCAGGACGTCAAGTCGTCCAAGGAAAAGTACACCTGGAACAACAGGTGCTTCGATCTCTGACATGTAGCAGCTCATCTTGACCAGTTCCTCATCAACAGTAATTTCCTTCTCTCCCCCCAAGAAATCTCCTCCCATATATGTTGATGAATGCAACTATGTGAGACATTCTCCAGCTTACAAACATGTGAGATGTGGATCATTGCAGCGATGTGAGTCTTTCTCTCAGCTTACAAACCTGAGAGAAATCCCCTAAGAAGGGTATGTGGTTCCTACCTAAGAAGAGCTAGGAATATAGAGATGACCTCCTCCATTCAGAGAGTTGAGAAGAACTCCAGATGATTATCCAGTGGGAAAGGTGATCTATTGAGTTAGACGTGTCTGTGTCTGAGCACAAGGTGAACGTGTGAAATCCCAAAGTGTTGGGTGAATCGTCATGTGAACATAAATAAAGATGATGTATTAGCCTCCTCTGAGTAGCAGAGTTGACGAGAAGACTCCAGATGATTCTCCTATGTGAGGCAGTGGAAAAGAATATCTGTAGAGTGGACGTGCATGTGGATGAGCACAGATGAACGTGTGAAGAATTGGTTCTTCTGTGTAATGCAGTGAACCCTCAGTCGCAAGCACAAGGTGAACGTGTGAAATCCCAAAGTGTTGGGTGCATCGTCATGTGAATAGAAATAAATATGATGTATTAGCCTCCTCTAAGCAGTAGAGTTGACGAGAAGACTCCAGATGATTCCCCTGTGTGAGTCAATGGGAAAGAAGATCTGTAAAGTGGACGTGCCTGTGGATGAGCACAGGTGAACGTGTGAAGATATGGTTCTTCTGTGTAATGCAGTGAAGCAGAGATATGACATCCCTATGGATGTGCCCCTAGTGTATGAGCACTAGTGGGTGTATCAGATCATTTGTTATATATTGTTCAAGAGTCAAACATGCCTATAACCCTAATTGTTATGTAAAGGGTACAGGTCGACCCCACCTTAATGTGATTAATAATAAATGTAAAAAGAGAATTAATCTAGTTAATATTAATAATAATAATGTGTCTTAGAGAGGTCAACCTTGTTGAGCCAATAAACACTTATGTTGATAGGACAAGTCTAATATAAGTAAAGGATGATTCCCCATTGTGGTATCATATCTTTCATGTGAGTTTGGAAATTTCAGCGAGTACATCTACTTGGGAAAAGGTGCGCACCTCTATTGGGCGCTAGTTTTCTAGGGTTTGAGCACCCTCTTGTGTGCTAGGTCTTTTTTGATGGTGAAGGTCTTTCTCTTGAAGAACATAGCAAAGGATTTGGCTAGGTTTTCTTCCCTTGTTGAGAAGGGTTTCCCAGGATACTTCTTGTGTTCTTGTGCATGGTGCTTCTTCTTGTGATCTTGGTTTCTGCAACATAAATGATTATGGTTAAATGCTAAAATGGAATGAACTCCATACTTAACCTTGCTTATTGAAAAATCAACAATATCCTCCTGTCTGTTGTCTCCGATCACAAGCCAATCTCCCTGAACTTCAATAACCCGCAGAACTTTGGCCCTCTTCCCTTCCACTTTAATCCTCTCTGGATTGAAAACCCAATTATCCCACCCCTCATTCAAAAAACGTGGTCCTCCCCTTTCTCTGGGTCCCCGAATTATATATGGGAATGCAAGCTAAAGGAAGTCAAAACAGCACTCAAACACTGGGCAAAAGCTTCCTACACCCCTCCACATCAAGAAAGACAAGAAAAGGTTGAACTTCTTTCGAAAGTTCAACAATGGTTAGAAGAAGAGGAAGTCATTGAATCACTCTTGAATCAAGAAAAAGAAGCCAATCAACAACTTCATCACTCCCTGTGCAGAGAAGAGGAACACTGGAGACTGAAGTCCAGAAGCCTTTGGCTAAAAGAAGGAGACTCAAATACCTCCTTCTTTCATAAACAAGAACAAAAACGGAGGAAAAAAAGTACAGTTACTTCCATCCTCTCAAATACTGGACAACAACTTGATACCTTCGAACAAGTCAAAGAAGCGGCCTTGCACCACTTTGATTCCTTATATCAACATCCAATCAATGAAGGAACGAATGAAGAAGCTCAAGAAATGTTAGCCAACATTCCAAGCATAGTCTCTGAGCATGATAACAGTCAATTAGTCAGGGAGATAACAGAAGAAGAAATCGCCAAAGCAGTTTGGGATGTGGACCCTGATAAAGCCCCTGGGCCTGATGGGTTTTCAATCAGATTTTATCGCTCATTATGGGCCACCATAAAACGAGACCTAAATAAATTGTTGAACTACACCCTCCAAAAGCATAAACTTGGAGGAGCCACAAACTCCACCTTCCTAGCCCTCATACCCAAAGAATCCAACCCCTCTAACTTCTCTCGCTTTCGTCCTATCTCCCTCTATAACTCCTCGTATAAAATCTTCACCAAGATCATTACAAACTGCCTAAAGCCCTTACTATCCACTCTAATCTCATAAAACCAGGGAGGTTTCTTAAAAAAAAAACAGATTACAAACAATATCGTGCTTGTTCAATAGGCCATTCATTCCAACAAAAAAAGCAACGCCCCAGGCATGGTCATCAAGTTAGATATGGCGAATGATTTTGACCAAGTCAAACACTCTTTCCTATTCTTCGTCCTCAAAGCCTATGGCTTCTCTAAAAAATTTATTCGTTGGATCAGGGCTTGCATCGGTTCCCCTTGGATCTCCCCCTTGATAAATGGCCGCCCCTCGCAGTTTTTCAAGGCCAATAGAGGCCTTCGTCAATGATGCCCCCTTTCCCCCTTCCTTTACATCCTCCTAGCAGATTCTCTTAGTCGGAAATTGGAAGAAGAAAGAAGAATGGACAGACTCTCGGGGTTACATATTGCGAGGGGGGTCAAGGAAATAAATCACTCTCAGTTTGCAGATGATACACTTTTTCTGGGGGAGGCTTCTATAATTATAGCCAGACGCTTTCAAAAAGTTCTAGACTCTTTTCTCTCGACTTCTGGAGGATAATTGATCTCAGCTAAATGCAGGATCTATGGTTGGAACGTCCCAGGACATATCAAAGACCACATTGCCAGAATTTTCGGGTTCCCTATCATCACCACTTGGAACTACTTCAAATATTTAGGTATGCATATATTTCTAAATTCTTATGGAACCATTGTAATTGAAAAAATTCTCGCAAGAATCCAAAGTTGGGGAGGTCGTTGGCTCAATCCAGCTGGAAAATCAATGCTTCTCAAATATGTTCTCTCTTCACTCTCCATCTTCCAATGCTCTGGCCTTCTTGCCCCAAAAGGCACTCTTGAAAAAATTTCTAGAGCTCTCCGAAGTTTCCTTTGGCTGGAGGGAAAACAAACACTAAAAAATTCCCTCCTCAATTGGAAACAAGTCTGTCAACCCCTCAATAAAGGATGATTAGCAATCAGGGATTCTATTCTAATGAGCACTTCTTTGGGAGAAAATCTAGCTTGGCATCTTATCACAGGAACTGCAGAATGGTGGAAATCAGCACTTATAGCCAAGTATTTCAACTCCTCAAGGTTGTGATGTCTGGACACCCTCCTTCCGTCCCTCCCTGGTTCCCCAATTTGGCGTCTCCTAAAATGTGTGTCCCCTCTTATCAACTCTAAACTCTCCTGGGCCCCGGTAAACAGAGCCCACATAAATGTATGGACCGACCGTATCTTGGATCTTGAGCCCTTGAACAGTCAAGAGTCCCTCCATCCTCTAAAAGACTGGTGTTATTCCAAAGGTCTATTCCTTCTTAAAGATTTATGTCTCTGGAACTCTGATGGGGACTCAACGAACTGGAAACCGCCGAACACCCCTGATCATCTTCGACCCTTGATCTCCACCTTTTTCAATAAGTTAGTCGGTTGTGCTCCCACTCTCTCTCCTTCCTTGACTCCCACAGTTGGGGTTCCACAATATTCTATGTTAAAGTAGGTTATTCTCTCCTACAATCTTATGACCAAGGCGCCCCAGTCTCCAAAATCTGGAAAGAAATTTGGTTCGGTCCCTCTCTGCCTAAAGTAAATATCTTTTGTTGGCTTATGGTTTATGGCAAAATACTAACAGCAGAAAACTTGCAAAAACGGGGAATTCAAGGCCCCTCCTGATCCAGATGGATCATCTCAAAATTTGATAGAGTTAAAGTATTCAAAATGCAAAGTAAAGCTTACAAAGTGGAAGAGCTCGTCAGCAGCTTTCCGGTGACATTCGTTTCGGGGAAAACGGCCTCCAAATGACGAAGATATCAGCAGTTGAAGTTTCGTCAAAGATGGTGAAAAATGGTTAGAAATGGTTTAAAAAAATGTAATTTGGAGCTATGGGAATTGAACCCAAGACCTTAGGATAAGGCCACCATGACCCCATGGTTGGGCAAAAAGGGGGTGGTCAAGGGCTTAGCCCTCAACCTTGCCAACACCGAGGCCCCCTTGGCATTTAAATGTTATTCAACCATATAAATAACCCAAAATCCAACCATGCCATATGCCTCCATAAACTATATGCCAAAAATATATATTAAACCAACCAAATGTTATAAATCGTGCCATATATATACCAAACCATATGCGACTTCACATAAGTTACAACCATATAATATATATACCATATATTAAACCAAATCGCGCCAAGCCAAAGCCAAAATCATATGCGGTGGGAGGAGAAGCCCGCAGGTTCGACCTCGGGACTTCCGCCCCCCTAACCACCACATCTACCAACGTGCCACCGCCATGAGACGTGGCATGGGGTGGCGCGATAACCTTATAAAGTGCCGATTTTGGTGGGATTTGGGTGGGCGCATGGCCTATGGCTCACGCCCCTTTTGGTTTGTTTTTTTCATTATTTAAATGAGCCATGGGCACGAATCCCGAAGGAGGAGAGTTTGATGCAGGCAGAGACTGGCACACAGCCCGAGGTGGTTTTGCACAGTGACCGAGGTGGTTTTGCACATGGACCGAGGTGGTTTTTGCAAGCAGCCGAGGTGGATTTGCATGCAAACCGAGGTGGTTTTGCATGCAGATCGAGGTGATTGTGGATTTGCACGCATCTCGAGGCCGTACGGACTGTACAGATCAGAGGCAGATTTGGGAATTGTGCCAAAAATGGCATTCTGAGTCCAATTCTGAAATATATCGAGTTTATACTCAAAAGTCTCAGTTTTTCGCAAGGATTACAGATCCAGCTTCAGTGTTTGCATTCAGGCATCCAGACAGAAAAGTGCTCACAGAATCTTTCGGAGATACAGAAAGGTATTCATGTTCATACTTAAAAGTCTCAGAATTTCATCTTGCAGCTGTTGTTGAAGTCTGTTACTGTATATGACAAACAGAATTTAGAACTCACTTTGTAAGCATTTGAATACTTAATCTATCAGCCTTCCCATTTGGAAAGTGGCCCGGAGGCGTATCCAGGGGGTCTGGTGAACTTCGTTACCAATTCGTGTTCATAGATGGTTTGCTTACATGTTTATGTGTTCATGTACTTGATGGATGTTCTTTAATTTTGCATTACAAAGGTGGTTAACAGTTAAAAATTCACATGCAAATAATGGTTAAAAGATCTTGAATTTTAGATCAAGTTGGTATCAGAGCGAGGTTAACCAGTGCATTTTGAGTTTATGTTAACAAGGTCCAAGCTTCAGTGTGGTGAAGGAGAACTTGAAGAGTTTGATCCAGAGATTGGTTCAAGAAGAGGAAGGATGTCTTCACCAAAAGGAGAAGAAGCAGCTTCTTATATCCCTTCTGAAGGGGAATTTCTGAAAGCTTTCATGAGAATGCAAACAATGGTAGAGGAGCTCTATCAAGATTGAAAGAAAGGTGAACAAGGTGGACCATCTCATACAGAAGATAAAAAAGAAGGAGGTGGTGAGGAACCCCCTAAAACCCCACCAACTTCTCCATCTTTTCTTGATGGTTTTATTCCTTCTCCATTTGAAAAACAAAAAACAAAAGTCGATCTTAATATGTCTCATTTAAAGCTTGATATTAAGTTTGAATTACCTATGTATAATGGAGAGCTTAATGCTGAAAAATTGGACAATTGAATCTGTCAAATTGAAGTTTATTGTAGGATTCAAAAGTTTACTAAAGATGCTATTAAAATTCAGTTGGCTTCTCTCCGACTTGGAGGGACTGCTATCATTTGGTGGGAGAGCAGATCTCAAGAGGATCTTTCCACAAAAGGCAAAATCGTTTCCTCTTGGTATGACTTCATTTCAGCACTTACAAAGCAATTTTATCCATTAGGGTATATGCAGCAAGTTATGATGGATTGACAGAATTTGAGACAAAGTAAGGGACAAAGTGTGCAAGAATACACACAAGAATTTTTAAAAAGAGCATTGGTACTTGGTATACCTCTCTACACTCAGGAAACTCTTCTCAAATATATAGGAGGATTGCATAGTTATTTACGTCGTATGATATTGATGTTTAATCCGACTAACCTTGATGAGGTATGTGTTCAAACAACTCACATTGAGTCAAAAGGGAAGAGTATTCATGATGTTTCTTCAGTTGAATCCATCCAGGCAAAAGAAGGCAAGGAAAAGTGGAAAAGTAAACATGCAGCTACAATGAAGAACGGTGATGAGAGACCTACATGCTCGCATTGTCAAAAGCAAGGGCATGAAGAGGCAAAGTGTTGGTAGCTACATCCTGAAATGAAACCAAAGTGGTTTAAGGATCGGAAGGGGAAGCAAACAACTACGGTTATCGTTGAGGACCTTGGATCAGATTCCGAGGACGAAACAAAGATAACAATCGTAGGTGTGAAAGGTAAATCTATTGTTGATAATGATTCTAACATTGGTTCTTCATGTGCTTCTACTTCTAAAGATGATGACAATTCTAAGGATAGAAAGAGAAATGCATTGTTTCATATAAGAGTGATTACAAAATAAACAAAGGTCGACACACTCGTAGATAGTAGATCTCAAGCTAATCTTATTTCAGAAGAAGTAGTTAAGCAATTGGGATTAACAACAAAACCACACAAGAAACCTTATCCATTAGTTTGGGTATGCAAAGATAAAAGATTACAAGTAACACAACAATGTGATCTAAAGTTTGCAATTACATCTAAGTTTGTAGATGAGGTTGAATTTGATGTGGTCTCACTAGATATCTGTGGAATTGTGTTGGGTAGTCCGTACTTATATGATCGAAAAACAATTTTCTATCGAAAACATAATCAGTATCACTTGTTTAAAGAAGGAATTGAGTACATAGTGCATTCACATTCATTCAAAAATGACAAATCATTGGGCACTACACAACACTTAAAAAGGGTTGTTAATGCAAGTCGGAATTTGGCACTTATGTCTATACAATGTAAGGAAGAAAAGAATCCTATGCATGAAAAGGAAGTGTCAATTCACTACGATGCACCTGTTTTGGTTGATAGTGTTTCTATGGTTAAAAGTCAGCATGGTTTGGGTACAATCTCTTTCACAGGTTCAATGTTTATATCCAGCTTATTGCTCATCAGCGGTATGTGGTTGGTTCCAACAATGTTGAATGAAGATGTGATTAAGAATGTGATTAATGTACTTAACAATGTCAGTGCAGTGTTGATTGTTGTATTGTTGAGTCAGATGTACAGGTTCCAGGAAGAATGGATAGGTGATACAGGACAAATGAGACAAACATGTCTTCACTTATTTTCTAAATGATTTCATACTTTTTGTGGCCAAAAAGCTTTCAAGTGGGAAGGTTTGATCCAAGTGGATCATCTCAAAATTCGATAGAGTTAAAGTATTCAAAATGCAAAGTAAAGCTTACAAAGTGGAAGAGCTCGTCAGCAGCTTTTCGGTGATGTTCGTTTCGGGAAAAACAACGTCCAGATGACAAAGATATCCACAGTTGAAGTTTCGTCAAAGATGGTGAAAAAGGGTTAGAAATGGTTTAAAAAAATGTTATTTGGGGCTATGGAAATTGAACCCAAGACCTTAGGATAAGGCCACCATGACCCCATGGTTGGGCAAAAAGGAGGTGGTCAAGGGCTTAGCCCTCAACCTTGCCAACACAGAGGCCCCCTTGGTATTTAAATGTTATTCAACCATATAAATAACCCAAAATCCAACCATGCCATATGCCTCCATAAATTATACGCCAAACATATATATTAAACCAACCAAATGTTATAAATCGCGCCATATATATACCAAACCATATGCGACTTCACATAAGTTACAACCATATAATATATATACCATATATTAAACCAAATCGYGCCAAGCCAAAGCCAAAATCATATGCGGTGGGAGGAGAAGCCTGCGGGTTTGACACTGGGACTTCCGCCCCCCTAACCACCACATCTACCAACGTGCCACCGCCATGAGACATGGCATGAGGTGGCGCGATAACCTTATAAAGAGCCAATTTTGGTGGGATTTGGGTGGGTGCGTGGCTTATGGCCCACACCCCTTTTAGTTTTTTTTTTTCATTATTTAAATGAGCCATGGGAACGGATCCTGAAGGGGGAGAGTTTGATGCAGACAGAGATTGGCACGCAGCCCGAGGTGGTTTTGCACAGTGATCGAGGTGGTTTTGCACACAGATCGAGGTGGTTTTTGCACACAAACGAAGTGGTTTTGCACACAAACCGAGGTGGTTTTGCACGCAGATTGAGGTGATTCTGGATTTGCACGCATCCCAAAGTTGTACGAACTGTATAGATCAGAGGCAGATTTGGGAATTGTGCCAAAAAGGGCATTTTGAGTCTAGTTCTGAAATATATCGAGTTTATACTCAAAAGTCTCGGTTTTTCGCAAGGATTACAGATCCAGCTTCAGTTTTTGCATTCAGGCATCCAGACAAAAAAGTGCTCACATAATCTTTCGGATATACGGAAAGGTATTCATGTTCATACTTAAAAGTCTCAAAATTTCATCTTCCAGCTGTTGTTGAAGTCTGTTACTGTATATGACAGACAGAATTCAGAACTCAATTTGTAAGCATTTGAATACTTAATCTATCAGCCTTCCCATTTGGAAAGTGGCCCGGAGACGTAGCCAGGGGCTCTGGTGAACTCCATTACCAATTCTTGTTCATAGATGGTTTGCTTACATGTTTATGTGYTCATGTGCTTGATGAATGTTCTTTAATTTTGCATTACAAAGATGGTTAACAGTTAAAAATTCACATGCAAATAATGGTTAAAAGATCTTGAATTTTAGATCAAGTTAAATTTCAGATCACCTCCTGATGTCCTTTCTGCCTATCAGCCTCTAAATCCATTGCCCACCTCTTCCTTGATTGCCCCTTCTCTTCCCAAATCCGGAATCTCCTCTACCTTCCCCTTCCTCACCCCACCCCACCCCCCTCAAGACCTGGAATGACCTTTTTATCTCTTGGAAACAAAGATATGTTGGCAGCTTCAAAAACAAGAAACACTTCACCCTCCTTTGGAGACAAATTCCCAAATTTGTCTGCTGGGAACTTTGGCTTGCTCGAAATCAGGTTGTTTTTTATGAGAAGCTCCCCCCCCCTTGCAACGCATCATAGGCAAAATATGTGGATTAATTTATGAAGTCTTCTCATCCAAAGCAATTCAGTTTGACATGGCAGGCACCTTAGAGCATAATGAAGAAGAATGGATCAAATACATTATGGGCCCCTCCCCCTCAAGTCATCCACCAATCCCAAATCGAGAAATCAAGAGGCAAGGATGGCAATTACACCTCTGTGATAATGACTTTCTCCATTGGCAAAGATAACAATCCTCTTCAATTTTTTTCTTTGACGGAGCTGCAGCAGGAAATCCAGGGGCGGCAGGTGCGGGGGGAGTCATCTTTGATTCTGATGGACAAAAGATCGTCGACTACTCCTGGGGACTAGGGAAGACCACTAATAATAAAGAGAAAAGTCTTGCTGTCTACATGGGGCTCCAAATTACACACTCAAGAAACATCCACACCCTCACGGTTCTTGGAGACTCTGAACTAGTAATAAAGGATCTCCTCAGCCAAAAAGTTTTTGCCATCCAAATTCCTAGCAGCCTTCATTCCTGAAATAAAACCTTGAAACAACAATTCACCAAGATCCACTTATTCCACATCCTTCACTCTCAGAACTAGGAAGTTGATCGCTTAGCTAAATCAGCAAAGACTCTGGAACAGGGCCAACTCTTCATTAATCAAGAAGGATCCCATGCTTGGCTCCCTTAACTCCCACTATCTTAGACAGTTTCCCAACTCTAATTTGGACCTAACCCTTCATAACTCTATATTGGAACTAACCCCCTTCAGAACTCCCGACTACCCATTCTCCCCTTTAGCCCCTCCCCCCTTCCCAGCCCCCCTCCTCGTTGGACATCTCCATCCCCTCCCCCCCAGCTGGGTCCTTCCCCTCATCACGTGGCCCTGTCACCATGAACGCGTCCCCCCCCCTTCCTCCTCATGTCATCTCCTCCACTTCACATCCCTCAACTTAACTTCGTGGCAGCGCCTTCGTGCCCATTGACACCCTTCCCAGCATCCATGGCATCATCCCCCTTGCTCTCCTCTGCGAGTGATCTCGTCGGCTTGTGGGTCTCATGTACTCTCAAGTGCATGTAGGCGCTCTCCCTTCCGCAAATATGGTTAACTCTCCACTCCCATTCAAGTACCTGAAATATTCTAAGTTGCAAAAGTTGGAAAAACCCTTCTAGTTTTGGTGTTGGACTTTCGTCAAACACTTTGCATGCTACTGTATTTATGGTTGTAGGTGAAATTTGAATGGACAGCAAGTTGTCTCTTTGTTTTATWTGTTRATATGTGGGTTTTCTAACCCCTTATACCTCCCCAAATGAGTGTCAARTGTTTTATTTCGTCATTGGACAAAACCCATAAAAATAATGACAAGACATTCACATTTCAATGAACAAAWTTGCTAAATAATGGTTGTTCTTTATTGAATAAAATTGTTGAACCAATGACAGTCACAATGAGGTGAAAATACCTCTCAAAACGAAGAGAATGTCCTCTGCAGGAAACTTAGAACCAACCACACACGCACAGCCCTGAGAAAGCATCCAAAACTGTCCCCACGAATTGATAAAAGGGGGCGACTCATGTAATTTAATGCCTAGCCATTTGATTGAATGGGTTAGCAGCTCCAACTCGGTGATAATCCTCTTCGCCATGCAACGAATAGCTCTCTAATGGAGGTCACCAACAGCAGCCACCCTTTATCATCCCTACGCAGTACCAAAGGAAATGCAGCTACAGCCAACAAAGAACACGCAGCCACAGAGAAAGGGAGGCACGGCCAGCAAGGAGCACACAGCCACAAGAAGACTCGGCCAGCAAAGACCACAATGAAGATCCACGCTCCAACAGATTTAGCCACGACTTGAACGACTCAGCTATGATGGAAAAACACACAACCCCAAATGGAGAATGCGCCCAACACAAGAAAACAATCAATCCTCTCCACACGTGCCAAAGAAACGTCTTTCCTTCTCCAAAACTGAAAATGAAATCCTTCTCAGACAAATCTTTTTGGATCACAATGCCAACTACCTGCAAATGAAAAACCTGAATGGCTTCTCCAATCTCCCGGCTAGGACAGATGGTTTCACTGCCGAATCCGAGTGCCGAAATGGGTTTCCAGCTGAAACCCTTGTTTGCTCACCGAGCTCTTCTCCAAATTCAATTTCTCAAATGAATAGTCCATAATCCCTTTTCCACCCTCCACCGTCCTTTATTCCTTCACTTTTCTTTTTCTCCATTAAAATATTCATTTAATTAATAATTGAAGAGAAATACCCTCAAAGAGGGGTTTAATATTAATAAACTCACTTTTCCTAAGTTTTCACTTTATAATTCAAAAGTGACTTTACCAATATTATTTCCCTAACTCATCCGTCTAATGGTTTACGGGAAACTGTGTAAACCACCACGATATTCTGACTGCCTAGGGAGAACAGGACATTACAGTTCTCCCCGCCCAAATTTGTTTGTCCTCAAGCAACTTCAAACCTAGAAACTGTAACACCTGCTTGTTTTCCCAAGTAGCATCCTCCACAAGTAGATCCTTCCATTTCACCAAAAACTCCCTGACCACCCTGTTACGGAGCTTCCTCTCCCGTACCTGTAGAATCTCTTCGGGGCTTGTGGCCAACCGTCCCTCGTCATCCAGAGGGGGTAACTCATGTGAGGTAACCACCTGTTGTCCTATTACCCTCTTAAGGCATGATACGTGAAACACGTTGTGAATCTTGCTCCCCTCAGGTAGCTCTAGTTCGTATGCAACCTGCCCCACCTTCTGAGTTATCCTGTAAGGCCCATAGTAGCGAAGTTGGAGCTTCTCGGTCCCCTTCTGCTTCAATGAAGATTGTCGGTATCGTTGCAGTCGCAGGAACACTAAATCTCCCACCTCGAACGAGCGCTCGGTTCTGTGCCTATCCGCATACATCTTCTGCTAATTCTGGGCCACCCTCATGTTCTCCTTCAAATCTCTCAGAATATCCTGGTTGTCCTGTATCCAATCTCTGGCCTTTGGTGCCCTATTGTCACCGAATACAATGTCTGCAAAGGTCATGGCCTCGTAGCCGTAGAGTGCCCGAAAAGGGGTCATGTCAATGGACATGTGATGGGTGGTATTGTAACAGTACTCCCCTAGGTGTAACCACTTCACCCAAGCTCTCTGCTACCCAGAAATGTAATTCCGCAAATAACCTTCCACCCACTTGTTCACAATCTCTGTCTGTCCGTCAGTATGCGGGTGGTAACTAGTGCTCAGTGTCAACTCGGTACCTACCAACCTGAAAAGCTCCTGCCAAAAACCTCCTATGAACCTGCTGTCTCTATCGCTGACGATGGTTTTGGGCAACCCATGCAAACGGAAAATCTCCCTGAAGATTAGCTCGGCCACCTGTGCTGTTGAATAGTCTGAAGGAATAGCGAAGAAGTGGGCAAACTTGGTGAGCCTATCCACCACGACATAAATGCAATCCTTCCCCTGCACCCTGGGTAACCCGGTGATGAAATCCATGGAGATGCTTTCCCATTTCTGATCTGGAATGGGCAATGGTTGTAACAATCTGGCCGGATGGGTGTGCCCCACCTTGTTCCTCTGGCAAACTCCGCACTCTTGAACGTGCTTCAATATGTCTCCCTTGAGGTTCTTCCAAGTGAACCTCTCCTGGACCTGCCTGTAAGTCTTCAGGAACCCCTGGTGTCCTGCTAACGGTGAGTTGTGGGCTACCTGCATGATCTTCTGCATAATGTGCGAACCTGGGACCAAATAAATTCGGCCTTTGTAGTAGATAACATCATCCACCACTCTGTACCTGTCATCTGTAACCTGTCCATCCAAAACCTTGCAAGCAAACTTGTTCTTGGAATACTCTACCAGTATAAGACTCTTCCAGTCTTTCGATATGTCCATCAAAGATAGAGTAGGGGACATCCTAGAAAGAGCGTCGGCTACCACATTGTTCTTCCCCTTCACATACTCAATCTCAAAATCGTAGGCCTGGATCTTACTCACCCACTTTTGTTGTCTGTCATTCAATTCCTTCTGCTCCAAGAAGAATCGGAGGTTGTTGTGATTCGTCTTGACCTTGAACCTGTTGCCCACTAGATAGTGCCGGAATTTGGCCAATGCATGCATGATGGCCAACATCTCTTTATCATAAATGGAGTAGAGCTTCTCATAATCTCTAAGCTTCCGACTCTCGAAAGCTATGGGATGATTCCTCTGCATAAGCACGGCTCCAATACCCACTCCTGATGCATCACACTCCAACACGAAGGGTTGGATAAAGTCTGGAAAAGCTAAAAGACCGGGCACGAACTCATGATGTCCTTCATTCTGTCGAAGACTGCCTGTGCCTCATCTGTCCACTCAAAGGCCCCCTTCTTGGTCAAATCTGTCAGTGGGGCTGTCAACTAAGAAAAACCCTACACGTACCTTCGGTAGTAAGTGCACAAGCCCATGAAGCTTTTTAACTCTGTAATGTTCCTTGGCGGAGGCCAATCACGAATCGCCTAGATCTTGTCCCAGTGTACCTGCACTCCCTGAGCTCCAATCACATGCCCCAAATAGAGCATCTCTGTCAACCCAAACTCACATTTGGACAACTTCGCATACAACTCATGTTTGTCCAATATGCCCAACACCTCATCTAGATGTT
>SNQJ01S0034219.1:14553-35746 GCA_010110895.2 Picea sitchensis | reverse complement strand
AAACTTAGAACCAACCACACACGCACAACCCTGAAAAAGCATCCCAAACTGTCCCCACGAATTGATAAAAGGGGGCGACTCATGTAATTTAATGCCCAGCCATTTGATTGAATGGGTTAGCAGCTCCAACTCGGTGATAATCCTCTTCGCCATGCAACGAATAGCTCTCTAATGGAGGTCACCAACAGAAGCAACCCTTTATCATCCCCACGCAACACCAAAGGAAATGCAGCTACAGCCAACAAAGAACACGCAGCCACAGAGAAAGGGAGGCACGGCCAGCAAGGAGCACACAGCCACAAGAAGACTCGGCCAGCAAAGACCACAATGAAGATCCACGCTCCAGCAGATTTAGCCACGACTTGAATGACTCAGCTATGATGGAAAAACGCACAGCCCCAAATGGAGAATGTGCCCAACACAAGAAAACACTCAATCCTCTCCACACGTGCCAAAGAAACGTCTTTCCTTCTCCAAAACTGAAAATGAAATCCTTCTTAGACAAATCTTTTTGGATCACAATGTCAACTACCTGCAAATGAAAAGCCTGAATGGCTTCTCCAATCTCCCGGCTATGACAGATGGTTTCACTGCCGAATTCGAGTGCCGAAATGGGTTTCCAGCTGAAACCCTCGTTTGCTCACCGAGCTCTTCTCCAAATTCAATTTCTCAAATGAATAGCCCATAATCCCTTTTCCACCCTCCACCGTCCTTTTATTCCTTCACTTTTCTTTTTCTCCATTAAAATATTCATTTAATTAATAATTGGAGAGAAATACCTTCAAAGAGGGGTTTAATATTAATAAACTCACTTTTCCTAAGTTTTCACTTTATAATTCGAAAGTGACTTTACCAATATTATTTCCCTAACTCATCCGTCTAATGGTTTACGGGAAACTGTGTAAACCACCACGGTATTCTGACTGCTTAGGGAGAACGGGACATTACAGTACCTTTCTGCATTTCTCCAACTACATCCAAGACATTGTGCTTCCGCGCCCTCTTTCCATCATGTGGCGGAGATCTAGAGCCCCCTGCACTTGCCCGTCCTGCGTCTCTGAGGAATTGAGAGAGCAATTATGCTCTCTACGGATGGATGTCAGGCACGCGGAAGAAAGAACAGATACTTGTCTCAAGTATTTTCAAAGGGAAAATCAGGGGCTGCGAGATGATATTGCCAATTTACAAGGCCAATTGCATCAACAAGAACTCAGGCATAATCAAGAGCTTGCAATTGCTCTCCATGGGATCAACAAGAACACCAGGCATATTGGAGAAATGGCTCAACAAATGGGAAATCCACTCGACCGCCCCCAGTGTCCAGCAAACTCCAACGAATCAACAGGCTCAAGGCTTCCCTCGACATTCCACTCTGCAACAAGCAATGAGCATCCTTTGGTACCTCCTGCTTCTCTGATGGCTCCAGCCCAGTCCAACCCAGGACAAGGAAATCAACAACCGGAAGCAAATCCAGCAGCAAATCCAGCAAATTCCTTGGAGGACTTGGAAGCTTTTCATAATTTCTAGACAAGTTTTTTTTATGAAATGCAAATTTTTGTTAATTTTGTTTACATATGTAGCCTTTTTTACATGGAAAAACAGTAGTTCCTACTGGACCAGTTCCACTAGCGTAATTAGATTGCATCAGTCATACAGTTTTCTAGGAAAAGAACAGAGAATTCAATACTCTGCTTTTTGTAATGTGTGAAAGCACAAATCTCTTTTTAAATATTAATTCCCAACCATTTCTGTTAAAAAAAAACATAAAGATGTTCAATATCATATGAAAAATATCAGACAGCATTTGTATCAATAATGAAGCTCTACCAAAGCATCCACCGGCAATGAAAGGTTATTTCATGAATTGGTTTATTTGCCACATCTGCAAATGTTAGCCTCTTGGAAATAGTACACTCGGTTAATTTCTATCTTCAGAGAGTTGAAAACTCTGTACAAGGAGATAAACCCCCACATATAATGTGAAAAAATGAAGATTGAACATTTTGAAGAAAAGAATAAATGACGTTAAAACCAATAGGCGATGTTGTAACACATTTTGCCCAATGTAACTTGTACAAATGAAATATACAGTAACTTGACATTACTGAATTTGTGATTGAATTACTTTTCACCTTAACTTGTGGGAACCAATATGACACGAATGTCCAGTACATTTAGCATATGGACAAGAAAACACACTCCCTCAAATGTGCTTTGTAAGGGAATTTATGTACTTAATCCAACAGGTGGTCTCTATTGTTGGACTCCACTAGCAGCAACTACAGCTGCCATGGTAACAGATGCCTCTTCAAGAGTGCGCTGCTTAGCTACAGAATAGAAAGCTTCAATTTTGTCTCCAACATCCCAATCATCAAAGTCTTTCGCAGCAATTCCACACTCCAGCCCTGCACCTACCTGTAACATTGAACCAAAACAAAGTGTGAATACCAAATCCATTAGATCCTAAATTTCCTTTCTTGAACAAAAAGCAAAATGGAGATGCAGGTGATATGGTCTATCAACTCGGACGGTAGAAATTCCAGGGATCTAAAAGCTTTTCCAAGACAACAAAGAAAACTAAGGGTAGCATTAAGGTGATAACATTCGAAGTATAGCTAAGAAAATATCAGAACAGAACTAAGGTTGAATCTACATTAGAAATCTGGCAGAAGCTTTCCCCAGATAGAAACAGCATTTGGCTATAAGACGATGGTTAGATTAAGTGATAATATAAAACAATGGTTAAACAATGAACATACATACTATTCAGCTTGGATGAAGAAAACAACTTTGGGACAAAACAAAGTTCAAGGCATATTTAAAAGTTAACCATTCATAGAACCCATATTAAATTTTAAATTGTAACACTTCGATGTCAACAGCATAGAAAACTAGAGCATGCTTCTATTGCAACTAAGTTTCTCATGCACGAGTAAATATAATAACTGTTCAGCTCCACAACAATGTAATTAGGGGAAATTCAGACAATAGACATAATGAGGTAGATTTTAACATGGCTTTAGCCTTCTTATTTCAGACAGAGTTCTGTAAGTCTAAAGTCAGATAAGTTTGAAATTTTACTAGTTATTACAATTTTCTGTATTGTCAAGCACCTGTATTGTCAAGCACCTAGTGAACCACTTGAAGACAAACACTGGTTCTTAATTTAATTTGTTGTATAAAAACCATTTCAATTTAACTAATCTGTTTTATTAAACAGTTGGAATCAGCTGCTAGTTAATTAAATATTTCCTTGCTGGAATTTACACCTTTATGCTTGTACTACTCGCGAACAATATAAAAAGAAACTTGAATATCAGACTTCGTGCAAGGTCATATTTCTGGACAGTTAAAGGTAAAAATCAAAAAGCACCAGAACAGATAAGTTTCAGGTTACAAAGCCCCAAGGGTTAGCTCAATCAGTTGAACCATCTGCCCAAGGCATGTTGCCGACAGGGAGGCCATAGGTCATAGGTTCAAATCCGATCAAGTCACTTGGGATTACCAGCTGCTATTGTGGCTGGCAGTTGAGCCGCCCTCAATCCGGATATTCCAAGGAAGAGGGGGGATCCAGCAAGATTATCCTTGGAAAAAAAAATCAGGTTACACTACAATCAACTAGTTTATTTATTCCGATGCACAACCGAATATTTGTATACAACATTATGTGTTAATGATGTCTTGAAAGATGACTAATGAAAGCTACTTAGTATATTACCTGGAATAGTAACAAATTCATTAATTTATAAAAAAATCAAGCCTTGTCAAGATTCAGATTGTCACAAACACACACAGTAACTGATTTGTTAATTCCTAAACAACTAAGAAGCTTCAATAAGCACTTCAAATGGGGAAATATTTTAGTTACCTCTTTGACAACCTCTTTCACCCTTCTCAATGAATCAAGTTTGCCTATGTAAACAGTTTTATCCTTGCGAACAACCCTAACACCACAGCCTTTCACTACTTTTCCTTCAGTCACCATACATCCAGCAGCACGCCCACTGCCACTACTGAAGATGGCTCTCACTTCTGCAGCTCCAATAGGTACTTGCTCCTGAACATTGTAAACAAGGTTAATAGATACAATTTCTGTGCATTATTCACAGATGGTATTTTGTTATCCACACTGCACAGAGATGTGCAAGTACTCGAAATAATTCAGAACTGTAAAATTGTGCAGTAATATGAAACAATGGAAGTCATCAAAAGAAAAGTTAAAATGTTTCTGAGTAAATTTCACCTCCACTAGTTCTAAAAGCCCCTCCATCGCCTTACGCATGTCATCAACAAGCTCATATATGACTCTGTACAAGCGAATTTCAACATTTCTGTTTTCGGCATGAGCCTGAACAGCTGTAGGCACTCCAACATTGAATCCTACAATAATGGCCTCACTAGCACGAGCGAGATCGACATCACTTGCACTTATATCCCCGACTGCTTGCATTAAGAATCTTAGATAAACACTATCTTGTGGAAGTACTTGTAGAGCATCCCTGATTGCCTCCACTGATCCCTGTCAGTATCAAAAAACTTTTAAGGTACACAGCTATATGTTAAAAGAACCATAAACCATCACAGTATAAACTATTTTGCAAAAGCACGTACATGGATGCTACACACACACACACACACACACACATATATATATATATAAACATAATATACATCCTGGGAAAAGCTCCCGAGCACTTCCCCTCATTCCAAGGATGGTACCCAGGGTAAACTGGATTCTTCAGGGCACAGGCCAGGTCATAGATGCTCATGCGGAGCCCAGCAATTTTCAACATATAACTCATGAATAGTTCAACAATTGGCTCACCAACTATTAGCTCACGAAGAATCCAACAATTAGCTCACGAGTGTCTCGCTGGGGATTTGAACCTAGATGGCGAGAGTGAAACACCTACCTCCCCACTGATCAGGCTATTGCCCCTCGACAACAAATATATATATATATATATATACGTTTGGGAGCTGTGCTCCACATGAATATTTGGCATGCATTTGCGCGTAGACAGGTTTATCATGCTTTTTTTGTGTGTGTGTATATATATACAAAAAAAAAGCATGATAAACCTGTCTACACAATGCACACCAAATATTCATGTGGAGCACAGCTCCCAAAAGTATATTATAATGAGTCACACAATAACTCAGATATTAGGACAAGAACTACAGATAACCCAAATACATCCCAATACAATAATCATAAGCCAATGTGTGAAATAATGACTCTATTAACCTCTTATACGTACTAGTTCTCACTCATTGCCGATGTAGGTCCACTACCAAGGCAACCCACTACTTACATATACATTTGAAATTTTGACCCCTTATTCCCCCATTAGGGTCAGTAATAGAAAGAAAGTCAAAAAAATGTAGGTATCTTTTATTGGCAATGAATGGCACAGAAATAAAACATACCTGGACATCAACTTTTAAAACAATATTCAACTGGTGCCTTTCTACACCAGTTTCATTGCGTTGTGCAACAGCATTAGCAAGGGAAGAGAGAGTAACTTTTCCCTCGCCGGCCTTTGCAGAAATCCGTGCATTTCTTAACTCAATAGCACATTCCTCTGCCCTTTCACGAGCAACCTCAAGTGAATCAACAGCCTCAAACTCATCACCAGCACTAGGAACATTATTCAATCCGATAACCTGCAGCAACAAGTGAAATACTAAGAACCCAATTCGAGGCACCTACCTATAGGCTATTAATGCATATTGTTTTCTTTCCTTTGCCTTTTTTCATGAAAAAGGAAGCCATTTGCTACAGGAAAATATTAGGAAAAGGAGAAATCAAGTATCTTGGTGCTCTTCTCAAAGATTAACAAGGCTATCACTCTCCGCAATGCATACTTCACCTGGCAAGAATATGAAAAAGCAATACAAAACCAGCAAATAGCTACTTGTCTCACTGCCCCATAAATGTATTGGCAGGGATTCACCACAAATGATATTGAGAAGTAAAACCTTTACATACAACAGAACAATCAATGTGACCATGTGGGGGAAGCAAAGAGGACAAAGACATAGTTTCTTGGAGACCAAACACAATTAAGAAGTTTCAGTACAAATTTGAATTTTCAAAATGTTTGGTAAGAACCCTTGTATCACAAAAAATAAGTTCACAGATTACAATATACGTACCCAATTACTTCAAACATTTGCAATCAAAAAGAGAAGTCGGCTCTCATTTAACTTCATTAATTACAACTTATCCGAGTCATTTTCTTTTGGCAGGCAATCAAACAAGGTTCCAAGCATGCTCAAAACTTAAGTTTTTGCCTGATTGGATGGATAATAAAGCAATTGATAAAAAGGAGAACCTTAAAATTATTAAGGTTGATAAAGTTATTCAGGAGGCTAGAGAGTAGGAGGTTGAACCGGCCCACCTCTCCAACTCAACCTAAGCCATGGGGTATCAAATCCTTCTAACATCCTCCTCTCAAACTTTAGGAGAAGGTGAATAAAGGATCATTTATTAAAAGGTGGTCATCCCGAGCAACATTATTTTTTTATTTCCAAGGAAAACCTCGCAGGGAAACCCAAGGGATGCTTCCCTAAATTTGTGGATGGCATCCCTAGTAAACCCGTCAACATAGACTATTGTGTCTCACCCAGGGGGATTCAGACTGGACACCTGCTGGCACGGAACTAGCCAAATGCGCAGCAAGATTGGTGACAACCAGTTGAGTTAACCCCTTGGGCTAAGAGTAACATTAATATGGCAAGAACCAGAAGGATCGGGAAGGTTTACAAGGACGGATTTCCCCACCACCCTACCTACTTTCACAAGCCACCATTTGTTACTTCAGTCTCCAAGGGGGACACATTATCCCATGCCAACTGTCTTTTTGTCCTCACTCTGCTATCCGAGTTTGAGCTCAAGGGGAACAAATGGAGAATTCCTCTCAGCACCAGTGTAAGGGTAGAAGGCAGACCCCACCTGCCATCACTTTGGTTCAATTGATGGAGGAAAACCGGATCATGCAGGGAGATGTAGAGCCAAGGCTAGAGGCTGTGGAGAAAGTCGCTAAAGAAAGTAAGGATGTTGTTGATGATGGTCTGGACTCAGAAGTTGAACCATCAGAAATTGCATCTGGTCTTCATGGCTCCCCAGAATCTGGAGTTGAAATTGGAAATTCTTGGGAAGATGGTCAAAAGAGAATGCATAGACCTCAGACAAGAAAATTGTAAAGCTTGAAGCAAAGATGAAGACCGATTCTGAACATGTATAGCAGGTTACACTGAATTTCAGTGGACCAAGGGATAGACGGCTCACACCTCCTACACATTCAAGGGATCAGATACAATATGAAGATCAGAATCTTCAACAAAGGAGGCACAACTCCTGGAGACCAAACTCAGTGATGCCTCACAGTATCCATCCAGAAGGAGCTGCAGATGACACGGCTACTTTTCATCAACCAAATGGACTCACAGGTGACATAAGCTCTATCAGAATGATGTTGACTTTAGTTAGTAATATGGATTGAGGAATTTTGTATGAATGATGTTGACCTGTGGGACACATTATGAACAGTATGATACAGAAGGAATAGATTGGCATAATACTGCTAATCTCTGAGTTTTTTTGGTATGAGAAACTTCAGAACTAATCAGGGATAGATGGAAATTCTCTTTTTCTGGTCGGTACCTGACATCAACTGCACAGTCAACTACTATAATAAAAAACTTTTTGTCTTCGCAGAAAATGTGCATATATATAATGATTTCTCTTTGAAACCAAAAAAGGATCATCTAAGTTTTGTTAAATTTGTAGCAGCAGAAGGTGTCCATGCATTTGCCTAGTGTCCAAGGCGTGCAGGGGACATTAAACATGGCCAGGACAGCTGATTCATTCTTGGTCTCAGTCTAACTTACAAAAAGTATGAAAAATCAAATTCTGATTTTTCATTGACTTTTGGAACCCAATTTCTAAAGTTTTCCTTGGAAGCTTCTGTTTGAGTGTTGAGTAGGACCCAAGCTAGTGGGGTGCACCTCTTTGAACTGTTTGAGTGGTAAGTGGGGCCCAGGCTAGTGGGGCGCACCTCTTTAGAGTGTTGGAGGCTGAACTGGGCACACATCTCAAGACAGAAGGAGGGTGAAGTCAAGAGATATAGGCTGGGTGAGGACACAAGAGAGCTCATTCTTACATGAGCTGAAAGAAGGCGCATGAGCTGAAGAGAGGCTGTGTTTTGCTGAAAATCTATGGCAGAACAGGGCAGCCATCTTCAGGGGTGATTTGAGGGCTGAGAGAGCAGCACAGGGACAGCAAAGAGCAGGCCGAATTTACAGGCTGAGAACAGGACCGTACAGATCACTTGCTTAGGGCCGTACAGGACATACAGCAGGCTGTACAGGGCCATACAGCACAGAAACTCAACAGCGGAGTATTCTGGGCCGTACAGCAGCCCAGAAAGGCGCACTAAGGCAGTCGTGCAGCACTAGGTTGTTGCCAGAAGAACTGGGCTGGACTGTGATCAGTTTGGCTGAGTTTTGGAGGGCCGTACAGCTCCCAGAATAGTGCTGTAAGAATTTCTGAGTTGCTGTTGTAATTTTCTGAGTTTTACTGTGTATAATTGCTGCTGATAAAATTGCTCAAGAAGCTCAATAAAAGCCCCTCCTTTGCTGGTTTTCCCCACACAGGGGTTTCCAGGGTAATATCCTGTGTATGTGTGAAGAATTTTTATTTCCGTTGTGCATGCATGTGTTACATACTCAGCTGTGTTAAACTAGCATAGTTCAGATTTTATTTCTGTGTTAATAATTTCTGGGTTTGAAGACTATAGGCTGTTAAATCATCTGCTGGGTATTAGAAGTTTAACATGGTATCAGAGCTCTGCCTCTGAGAAAAGTTCTGAGTGCTGCACACAGGTCATAGGTTCAAATCTAAGGGAGATTTCTGAAGTTTTCTGAAGGTTCCAGCAGTCCAGAATTAAAGTTTCCACGGCTACCAGCGTGAGGTATGAGGATAGGCTTGAGGGGTCCTCAAACTATCTTCAATGGAGGGTCAGGATTACAGCTGTGCTCAAAGAGAACAAGTTGTGGGCATTTGTCAGCACAACAGTCTCTGTACCAGTCCATGATCCAATTGCATTGGACCTCCATGAGGTGAAAGAAGCCAGGGCGCAGAGGATTTTGTTGGATGGTGTCAAGGACCATCTCATTCCACATCTAGCTGAGAAGAAAACAGCAAAAGAAATGTGGGATGCACTGACCAAGCTATATCAAAGTGACAACCAGAACCAGAAGTTGGCTCTCAGGGACAAGTTGCATGCCATCAAGATGGTCAGGGGTGAAAGCATGACATCCTACCTCACTAGGCTCACCTAGATCAGGAATGAGCTAGCAGCAGTGGGAGATATTGTCCCAGAAGAAGAACGTGTACGCATTGCCTTAAATGGCTTTGGCAAGCAATGGGATGTGTTTGTCAAGTGCATAGTTGGTCGTGAGAAATTACCCACTTGGGATAGGCCGTGGGATGATTTTATTCAGGAAGAGATCCAGGAGGGGTCTCAACGTGGAGAGCAGAAAAATAAATCTGAAGATGAAGAAAACCTTGCTTTGGCATCAAAGAGCAAGGGAAAGAGCAAGAAGAGTGTGGAGAGCAGAAAAATAAATCTGAAAAAGAAGAAAACCTTGCTTTGGCATCAAAGAGCAAGGGAAAGAGCAAGAAAAGTTCTGCTGAGGGAACTTCTTCAAAACAGGGCAGCAAGAAGAAGTTTGACACCAGCAAAGTAAAATGCTTTTCTTGCCATCAACTAGGACATTTTGCCAGCCAATGTCCCAACAAGAAGAAAAGCAAACCCAAGAAGCAGATGGCTGCTACAGCTGATATGGATGCATTTGCAGCCAAATTTGGAGATGAGTTTTCACTCATAGCGTGCCTATCCAGCTCCATGGTCACTGGTAAATGGTACATTGACAGTGGCACTTCATGCCACATGACTGGGGTGCATGAGTACTTCAGCAATTTGAGGGAGCACAATGCAGATTTCCACATTGAACTTGGCGATAATGCCAAGTACAAGCCAGCAGGCAATGGGACCGTGGAGTTTCAGAGGGAGTCTAGTAAGCCTTTGTCAATTAATGATGTATTGTATGTTCCTGGTTTAACTAAGAATTTGATTTCTGTTTCAGCCTTAGAAGATAAAGGGTATGTGGTCACTTTCTGGGATGGAAAAGAGTTTATACATCCAAAGGGCTCCAACGTTAGCATGGGAAAAGTGTTGGGAGTGAGGAGGAACAAACTGTACAAGCTGCAGTTTGAGACAGCCAGTGCGTTGGTTAGCAACAGCAGTAATGGCCGAGATTTGGGGGAGCTTTGGCATAGGAAGGTGGTTCATTTACATCATGGAGCACTCAAGGTGCTCAAGGAGGCCATGACTGGGCTTCCAGAGTTTAATTCTAATCAGCGTGGTGTGTGCAAGGGGTGTGCTATGGGCAAGTACACCAAGACAGTGTTTCCTAGCAGCCACACCAGGTCCATAGGGATTTTGGACTTGATCCATTCAGATGTCTGTGGGCCCATGTCAGCAGTGTCTATTGGAGGGTTCAACTACTATGTCTCTTTTATTGATGATTATTCCAGGAAGACCTGAATCTATTTTATGAAGACCAAGGACGAGGTCTTCAATCAGTTCCAAGAGTTCAAAGCTCTTGTGGAGAACCAGACAGGCAGAAAGATTGAGGTGCTCAAATCAGACAATGGAGGTGAGTATACCTCGAGTGCCTTCAAGGAGTTCTGTGCAAATTCTGAGATTAAGAGGGAGCTGACAGTGCCATATAACCCGCAGCAAAATGGAGTCTCAGAGAGGAAGAACAGGTCGATAGTTGGGGCAGCAAAGGCTATGCTGCATGATCAAAACTTTCCCATGTTTCTATGGGTTGAGGCATGCAACACTACAGTCTATCTGTAGAACAGGAGTCCACATAAAGTATTGGAGAGGATGACCCCTGAGGAGGCTTTCACGGGGAAGAAACCAAAGATTGGTCACCTACGCATCTTTGGATGCTTGGTCTATGATCATGTTCCTACAGAGAGGAGGACCAAGCTCGAACCTACAGCTGAGAAAGGCATCCTGGTGGGCTACAACGAGACCTCCATGGCCTATAGGGTCTACATTCCTGCACTCAGAAAGACAGTGGTTAGGAGGGATGTGAGATTTGAAGAGGACAGGGATTTCAAGAAGTCTTGTAGACAGGTGCCAACTAATGAGCAGAGTCAAGAGCAGAGTGCACCTAAGGAGGAGGCTAGATAGCCATTATAGATTCCAAGTCCCCAGACTTTTGTACACGTTGGGCAGCAGCAGCAAGTCATGCAAGGAGAGCAGCAACAACATGAGGAGTGGGATGCTCCATTTACTACCGCTAAGTCCTCTAGCAGGAAGAGACCGAACTGGGTTGAGCACACATTGAGAGAGGCTCAGGAACAAGTGGATGCTCTCACGACATCAGTCAGGGAGAGTAGGGTGCCACAGATATTTTCCAGTTACATGGCTCTCATGAGTTGATAAAGGTTGAGCCTTCCAGTTTTCAAGAGGCATCTGAGCAGCAGGTGTGGAGAGATGCCATGATGGAAGAATATTCTTCCATCATGAAGAATGATGTGTGGTTGGTTGTGCCACGGCATGAGATAAAGTCCGTGATTGGCTCTAGATGGATCTATAAGATCAAGCACACTGTGGATGGCAGTGTGGACAAGTTCAAAGCCCACTTTGTGGCTAAGGGCTTCCCACAAAAGGAGGGTATTGACTTCATTGAGACATTTACACCCGTGGCGAGGTATTCTTCTATCAGGGCCATGATATCCATTGCAGCTGAGTTGGGATGGCAGATCCACCAAATGGATGTCAAGACAACGTTTCTTAATGGAGTGATAGAGGAGGAGATTTATCTTGAGCAGCCAAAGGTTCTTGAGGTGCATGACAGGGCATCCCATGTTTGCGGGTTGAAGAGAGCACTATATGGGCTCAAGAAGGCACCACGTGCGTGGTACTCTAGGATCAGCAGCTATTTGCTTGGGATGGGCTTCACCAAGAGTGAGGTTGACTCTAACCTCTACTACATCTTGGTTGGGGGTGAGCCACTCATTCTTGTGTTGTATGTAGATGACTTGTTTATGATTGGGTCAGAGAAGCTCATAGGAGATTGCAAGAGGGATCTTGGTGTTGAGTTTGAGATGATGGACTTGGGGCCGATGAATTCTTTTCTTGGTTTGGAGGTGTGGCAAACACATGAGCAGATTTTCCTTGGACAAGGGAAATATGTTGCAGAGATCCCGAAGCGCTTTGGTATGCAGGATTCCAGGCCTATGGCAACACCCATGGTTACTAATTGGAAGAAGATAAATGCTTCCAAGTCAAAGAGAGTGGATCCCACTCTTTACATGCAGCTCATTGGCTCTCTGATTTATCTGGTTAACACTAGGCCAGATTTGTGTTTTGTTGTCAACACACTCAGTCAGTTCATAGTTGAGCCTAAGCGTGTGCACTGGGTGGTAGCAAAAATGTGTTGAGGTATCTGCATGGGACAGTCGAGTTTGGATTGAGCTATATCCAAGGAGATGGAGTGAATCTCGTGAATTATTCGGATGCAGATTGGGCAGACAGCGTTGTGGACAGGAAGAGCACACCAGGTTGTTGTTTCAACTTGGGTTCAGGGGCTATTTCTTGGTTTTGCAGGAAGCAAAAATCAGTTGCTTTGAGTTCTGCAGAGGCTGAATATATGGAAGCCAGCTTGGCATCATGTGAGGCCATTTGGATTCGGAAGCTATTCATGGGCATGTTTGATCAAGAGTTGGATGCAACAGTGATTCACTGTGATAATCAAAGTTGCATCAAGCTCTCTGAAAATCCAGTGTTTCATGGTAGATCCAAACACATTGAGATAAGGTACCACTTCATTCGGGACTGCGTGCAGAAAGGTATTGTGAAGCTACAGTATGTGCCAACTGGTGAGCAGATTGCAGACATACTCACGAAGCCTTCGGTGAAAGGAAAATTTGTTTTCTTCAGGGACAAGTTGAGGGTTGTGCAAAACACCTTCCTCGCTAAGAGGGAGTGTTAAATTTGTAGCAGCAGAAGGTATCCATGCATTTGCCTAGTGTCCAAGGCATACAAGGGACATTAAACATGACCCAGGACAGCTGATTCATTCTTGGCCTAAGTTTAACTTGGGAAAAGTATGAAAAATCAAATTCTAATTTTTCATCGACTTTTGGAACCCAATTTCTAAAGTTTTCCTTGGAAGCTTCTGTTTGAGTGCTGAGTGGGACCCAAGCTAGTGGGGTGCAACTCTTTGGACTGTTTGAGAGCTGAGTGGGGCCCAAGCTAGAGGGGCGCACCTCTTTGGAGTGTTGGAGGCTTAACTGGGCACACATCTCAAGACTGAAGGAGGGTGAGGACACAAGGGAGCTCATTCTGACATGAGCTGAAGGAGGGCGCATGAGCTGAAGAGAGAGTCTGTGTTTTGCTGAAAAGCTAGGAAAGAACAGGGCAGCCATCTTCAGGGACAATTTGAGGGCTGAGAGAGCAGCACAGGGGCAGCAAAGAGCAGGCCGAATTTACAGGCTGAGAGCAGGGCCGTACAAGCTGTACAGCACAGCAACTCAACAGCAGAGTATTATGGGCCGTACAGCAGCCCAGAAAGGCACACTAAGGCAGCCGTGCAGCACTGGGCTGTTGCCATAAGAGCTGGGCTGGACTCTGGTCATTTTGGCTGAGTTTTGGAGGGCCGTACTGCTCCCAGAACAGGGAAGAATAGTGCTGTAAGAATTTCTGAGTTGCTGTTGTAATTTTCTGTTTTACTGTTTATAATTGCTGCTGATAAAATTGATCAAGAAGCTCAATAAAAGCCCCTCCTTTGCTGGTTTTCCCCACACTGGAGTTTCCAGGGTAATATCCTGTGTATGTGTGTGAAGAATTTTTATTTCCGCTGTGCATGCATGTGTTACATACTCAGCTGTGTTAAACTAGCACAGTTCAGATTTTATTTCTGTTTTAATAATTTCTGGGTTTGAAGACTATAGGTTGTTTAATCATCTGCTGGGTATTAGAAGTTTAACAAGTTTAGCTATCTTTTTTCCAGGCCAAGATAACCACAAAAGATAAAAATAATGAAAACGTCCTATTCACTCTGAATTTTAAATTTGAAAACAAATTTATTAACGATATCTAAATGTATATTCAAAATAAATAATACAATTTCTTGTTAAAAGATAAATATTCAAGCTAAAATAGGAAAATAAAGTTCAATGCAAACTCTTAGATAAGCCTTCACTGTTCATTTTACATTTTTTTCCTTTGATCACCAGTCTGGTTGCAAAGCACATGAAACCTCTATCACCTTACGACCTTAGTTTGTACTAGAGGAGCAGAGGGTTCTTGTGAAGAAACCATAGATTGTTATCTTCTTTTGACAAGAAACCAAAATGTTAGGAACTTAACCAAAATAAAGAACTTGAAGTAAACAAACTACAAGATTAAGAAGTTTCCGGTATTCACTACTGTTCTCTTTACTGAAAAACATGAAAGCCAACTCACTAAAATAGAAATAGCCAGTATCCCATACACAAAGAACAGAAATAGAATCACATTTAATATTTCATTCACTTCCTTTCAAATAGTACAATGGAAGCGTTTTGGCCAGTAGCCTTGATTTCAACATACAAAATTCAACTCTGAAGTTTCCCTAATGCTTATGCATTAACAACTTAACTTACCCCAAATACAACTTGAATTGATTACTTAACATTTACATTCCAAACCCTCACTAAACTCTCATAGTTTCTAGAAGCCAAACACTTACTAAATTTATACATTCTTCTTCTCACGTTGGCCAACATTCCAATCCCTATGTCTGCACACTATCTCAATCCCACTCACTTGAGAACTTCTCCAGATAAACTCAACCATAGCATAGGTTGCTGATGGGATTGTGGTAGTGTTACCCCTCATTTTCCATGAGTCCTATACTAGTGAATTTTTTCACTACCCTTTTGATTTTATTTCACAAAGAGCTTATAGGATGGTTGGGGTGTTCACTTGGTTCCATGGATTGTTGATGACATGGATGATGATGTGCTAGACATTTCGATGATGTATTGCTTTGTATACTTGCTTATTGTAGAGATAGCATTACACTTGATCATGTGATGTTCTAGTCTCCACTCTTTGCTATATGATTGGACACGAGGATGTATGGATCCCTAGGTGGAACACCCTAGCACTTTACGGCTAAGTGGACATTGTATTGGCATCTCCAATCGATTAACTTCATCATGGCATAGAGCACTTGGCATACACTCACTTGCTTACACAAGGTTTGTTACTTGGATGGATTAACATGGGAGATTTAATCCACATGCCACTACTCTACATTTATTCCCTGCCACTACTCAACAGTTATTCCTTGCCATTGCTCTGCATTTATTCTCTGCCATTACTCTGCATTTATTCCCTGCTATAGCTCTGCATTTATTCCCTACTCCACTACAGTACTACAAGGTGTATGACACACCTGTCCCAACATTCTCCCACTTCTATACCTTGCAAGGGTACAAGGAAGAATGCATCAAACTACGAGCTAATTGCTAAGGCCCATAGACTCACACCATCACTTGAATTTACCTGTGCTCACAGGTTTCGTCAATTCATCTGCAAGGTGTCAACTTTCTCTAATATCACCTTTCCATCCTCTACCATGTCCCTAATGAGATGGTACTGCATATCTATATGCTTTGTCTTTGCATGAAAGGTTGGGTTATTAGCTAGACAAATGGCACTGCTACTATCACATTGAACTGTAATAGCTCTCTGACTTGGCCCTACTTCTTAACACAGTTTCATAAGCCAAATGGCTTCCTTACAGGCATGAGTAGCTACCATATACTCTACCTCTACAGTGGACAAAGTGACCACAACTTGTCGCTTGCTCATCCAACTTACTACTCCACCAAACAATCGAAACACATATATGCTCGTAGATCTCCTTCTATCAACATCCCCTACCATGGCCATCATAATGGCAAATATGACATGTTCCCAAAATTGTGTCCAAGGAAAAAGTCGGAGAATAAATGATAATCTTAAAAAAAGAATAAGATATTAAAACTACAAAAAACAAGACGTAAGAACATCTATGCTTTGAAAATGATCTGAAATCCAAGGTTAGCTCCTTCACCTATAAACAAGGATGTGTACCATAGAAATCATATGAAAAGGAAACCAACTAACATTATTGCTAGAAATTAAATGAAATTATTATGTCAGTGTCCACTAGAGACCAAATTAGGTCAAAGGGACTACAAATTACATTCATCGTGAGTAGCCCATACAAAAACAGGGGTGTATACAAGCCACACTAAGACGAGAAATGAAATGAAATGAAAAAGAGTACACTAACAACAAAAATTGAAACAACATAACCTGGGTTTACAAGTAGATTATCTTGAGGGGGAAAACCCTATAAAGTGGACAAGAGTTGGTGAGGAAACAAAGTCCGAATAAAAGAGCAGTTAACAAGCCCTACCCATCCTTTGAATCAATAATGTGGATGTCCCTACCCAGTGCCTACCAAATAATGTCCTCAAGAGAGTGGCTCAGGCTGACAAGGGCTAAGGGAGTGATCCTGGTTGGCATCAGCCTTCTCCCCTTTCAAGGTGGAGGCTGAGAGAGAAAAGTATTAATACAAGGCAATGAGCATAATGGGCCCTGTTATCCCCCACTTTAGGGATAACTAAGGAGATTATGTCTCGAGGCCCACAGGTCCTAGACATGGAGTACCGAGAGCCAAATCGACTTGAGCATGGCCCTAGAGGGCCCATCTTTTCTTCCTTTAGCGCCTCCACTTTGTCAGCAACAGCAGCATCCATCACCTCGGCCTAGTCCTGTAGTAGAAATGGATCTTGCTCCATGAGGTAATGAGTCTGGGTATCATGGTATGTGTCACTCTGATCCTCAAAACTTTTGAATATGTGCATTTGATTCTTTTTGTTTCCAACGGGTGCTTGGATCTTATGCCTATCCACTTGACCATATCTGGGGGGAATTACAGGATGCCCTAGTAAGCTTGTGCCCATAGGTTTTGAGTTGCCACTAGAGGGATTCATGAGAAGCCATCGTCCACTCCCACCATACTTACCACTTTCCATCTTTCTCCCACTCATCCATCCCATTACATTGGTCAAGGCATTGGGTTGGCCAAATATTTAAGGGTTGCAACTTACCTTGTGGGAAGAAGGGGCTAAAGGCCCAGAGGGTAAAAGCAGCTGGCAGAAGATAAAAGCCTAAAATAAAAAAACTCGAGATGCTTCGCCCAAGTATCCCTAAGAAAGCAGTAAAAAGCTTCTCAGCAAGAAATAGGGGGACCCATAAAAATAATAAAACAAGACCTAGTCAAAGGATAGGGGGTTTCATCACGAGCCAACCTATTAGGTCCATGGGCATCTAGCGGTATGACACTACTAGCAGCTGGTTACCACGCCAAGGTAGTGGCTCTCGGTGGCATAGCCAAGAAAAAGGGGGTCTCATCACGAGCCAGCCTTCTCATTTCCATGAAAATGCTTGTGGGTAACATTGCCACCACTGGTCACCACGCCGGGGCAGTGTCCCCTGATTAGCTTCTTGAAAGAAAAAAGCAATAAAGAATAAAGATAGAAGGCATGAATGGGCTTGAAAACACAGTGTCCCCTGATTAGCTTCTTGAAAGAAAAAAGCAATAAAGAATAAAGATAGAAGGCATGAATGGGCTTGAAAACACTTGCATCCATGATAGGTGCAACTCACCCTCTACAGAGGCACCCACAGGTAAGCCATGCATTTCCCTGCTATCACTGCACCCCTTATCCAGACATCCCTTACCACCTCATCCACTCACATGGCTTGGATTTGATTTCTCCCGGAAACACCCCACATCCAATGAGCATTTGCCCAATAGGACGCCCTGTCACTTCCTCCAAACTTGGCTTGCAGATTTGTATAATGTCTTTGAGCACTTGATTGACTAAAAGGGGTTTTATGCACATGTTTAATGAAATTGATGATTAGATGTGATTGACATTGCTATGATCCCTGTGACTTATGAGCCCATGGAGGGTGTATCTGTTGATGTGCAGGACCATACCCGACGGATAGGTACCATTATGGACAGGTACACATGGGGAGATGATTAGTTCGGACCTGCATGGGGTTGAAAGCCCATCAGATGGATGTTGAGACCCCAGTAGGGGGCAGAGACAGATCAGAGGGTTTGCACCGGAGAAGAGGACGACGTTCCACCAGAGGCAACTCAGCAGACCTGTACCCAGGGGGGTTGTGCCCTCTCCACCAAGACGTTGGCCTTGGAAGGCCCATGACGTCACCCAGGACACTCATGACGTCATCTAGTGCTTGTGGACGTTTTAAGAGGTAGTTGTGGCAGTTATGGCACATGTGACAGCTTCTGGAGGCCCAAGGAGGCCTAACGTTTTGCTCCAAGAGGCCAACATTGCCCTAAAAGGGGTTAACGTCACCCTAAAAGGGCATGACGCCACCTTTATTTGCTTGATTAGGGTTTGATTATGACATTTAATGTAAAAACAGTATTATTATGTATTTTTGGCCTTGTCAACCTTTTGTGACCTAAAAATTAATTAAGGTCATTGCTACTGTATAAGTAAGAGAGCTAAAACTCTCTTTTATTCATCATCTTTCACTCACTTGTGTGAGGTCTGAAATTTGCGCCCTCCATTAGGGTTTTGGATGAAATTACTAGTGCGCACTTGTTGAAGGAGGCTTCTTTTGGCTATTTTTGGCATTTTCTTGGTGGACGGTTTACAACTAGGGTTTGGCATTGATGATACTTGGTGAATGTAAGTGAATTTATGCAATCCTTCCATTACTTGAATGGTTATAGTTTTCTAATTGCATTTTGTTAATGAAATTTGTTGGAATAAACCCTAGGAAATAAGCACATGTTGGTGTCCTTATTTTAATTCCTTGCTAAGATTGTCCCAAGGAGTTTTTTACCTATTGAAGACATTGCTAGGGCCTTGCCATTGCAACACCCTACCCTTTCTCTTCAATCCTAGCCGTTTTTATCTTGTCATTGAGTTAAAGAAGGAGGAAAACGCACTAAGGCCTAGGGTTACTACACCCTAGTGAGTCGTTTTCCCCTAGGGTTTGATGGTTGAAGCCTTGGCTCAACAACACTTCACCATCAAAACCTCTTGTCTTTAGCCCTAGTATTATCATTTAGTTCCTTCAACCTTTGCCACTATTTTGACTTCATTTGCCCTATGAATGCACTAGTCTAAGACCTTTTTCCTGAGTGTTTTTTATCACAACTTCCAAAACCATTGAACAACTACTAACACCTTCTAACCCTAACCTACTAACTTTATTGCTGCCATTATCCACTTGAGTTATATTTATACTGTGCCGCATTTTAGCCTCTTTAAGCAATTGAAAGATTGATTAATGCATAGTGGTCTTTGCTTCTAATGAATGTTGGCATTGTAACATTGACGATAAATCGTTCTTGCTCATTGTGAAGCTTGTTTAAAAGCATTTATTGTGAAGTGACATATTGTGATTATTGCTATTGTACATCATTGATTTGCTTCATCAATATTATCAGTCAATTACTTTATATCAGAAAGTCCTTGATTATATGAAGTACTAACTAGCAAGTGATCTTGCAAACATATAGTTTTCTTGTTGCTTTGTCCCGGCCAGGTACACTTCTGGTTATCATTATCTTTATTGGTTGTTTAGTCGGACTTTCTGATCGATGGTGACTTGTGAGGGGGAAACTTTTACTTAGCCATAAGCCTTTACCTTCTCAAAACCCCAGGTCACCGAGGACGTCTCCCCTGGGCCTACCACCCTAAATAGAAAGAGTTATCCTATCAAGGTGACAGTGATAGGATAGTCTCATGTTGCGTCAATTTGTCTTCATTACCTTCCTTTCATCCTTCAAAGTACAAATTGTGCGATAACAGGCCCCCCTATTTAGGATATAAGGTTACCACAAAGTGAGTACAAGGCGATAGTTAAGTAGCATCGTTGAGCAGTAAATACCTTTAATCAAATTTATTTGTTGGATCCATCAAAGGAGCTCCAAAATGTGAAGTGGGCACCACATCAACACAATATTGGAATTTAACTCAATAAGAAAACCAGTTACTTTTGGCAAAAACTTTGCTTCGTCGATTACTTTTCTATTGAGAAACAAAAGGGCCTTATATTTTTGTAGAGGAGCTTGTAAGTTATATTGTTAGAATCAGTGTTGAAAAAGTCGGCGAGGGTCCAGAAAAAATCGTTTCGGCAAAAGTCGGCAAAAAATCGAAAAACCACGACAAAAATTAAAAAATACAAAATATATTCATTTTTTTCAAAATTTTATATAAAGCAACAACAACATCAGATAAACACATTGGCACATAAATATGGAGAAATTATTGATATATATGTAGTGGATGCCAAATAAAAAATTATACATCAAAGTCGATATTGAATGTTGAAGGGCCTCTCCAACACATATTACAAAATGACATCACATATATAATTATAAAATGTATGTCATGATTCATCATCATGATGGAGTCTGGGGATGTCTGATATATAATGACAAATGAAACAAAACTAGCAGCTAGCTATCTAATATCAATGTCAGCCTCTCCCCCTTTTACGAGAAAAGATAATGGGTCGTTTGTCAAGCCTGCCCCTGACACTAGAAGGCCCTATATCTGATAGTCAATGACAACTGGTGTGTGTAGGTGTAGGTGTATCAATAAGTGTAGAAGGTTGTGCTGATGTTAGCACATCACCCTCCATGATGTCTTCAAGCCACTCCTCCTGCTCCTGCTCCTCCTCTTACTCCTCCTCTCCCCGTTGCTCCTCCAAGCCCTGATGTTGTTTGGGTTCCTCCTCTAGCCATGCAGGTGCCTCCTCCATGATAGGCATCTCAGACTCCACCCTCCACTTAGACAATACATCAATATTGTCCAAGGAAATGGCATCCACATCCGGTGTTCTATCCATTTGCTTCAACCATAGTCGAAGATTGTTATGGACATACGCCAAGTCATTGAGACATGAGAACTCTAACCTGTAAGAGGGTCATAAAAAATTTAATGAGTTTTAACTTTTGAGGGTCATAATATATTAGACGGTCATAGACTCATAAATTACAAATT
>SNQJ01S0034218.1:173463-189848 GCA_010110895.2 Picea sitchensis | reverse complement strand
TATGGACAAATGAAGACCTCAAACATCAATTGAAATAGAATCCCTCACACAATTCTCAACCTATTCTTTCATTAATTCCTTGCTTAACCTTTTCCATGAGAAATCCATCATTATATAGGAGAAAGAGATATGGTTAAAGAGATTAGGATGATCCCACCAAATCAGAGAAGCAAGTAGGATCCCAACCATACAGATGCCACCTCATATTCTAGAAGATTCCCTTCTAGAACCTTTGTGAACTTCGACCTTTTCTCAGTATTTCAACATCCCCGCACCCTTTCTATAAGACAACCTACGGAAACTCCGCAAACTAGTTTCAGGACAGACTGCAGAAATCAGGCATCGCCGCACTATATCTTATGCTTGGTTTGCAACGTCCTTTCTTAACAAGGTTCTGTAGAAGAGGAAACTAGTCACTTTTCTTTGGAAGGAATGTTCTTTTGGGAGCTTGAACACATGCTATGGGTGACTAAAATAATGTGTAATAAAATTCCCCCCAAATTATGAGGGTCGAACTCGGGAAATCCAAAATACTTTGAAGAATGTTTGTGTGTTTCGGAAACAAGGAGCGCACCAATAGGGAACCTGCAAACAACTAAGAATCTGCACAATATTATACCATTTCTAAGGTAGGCATTCCCATGCTCAGACTACAAGTGATTTAAATCATAAATGTCAGTCATGGACACCAATCATACACTGTGGATCCATGTCACCAATATTCTACATAGCCACTAGGAATACACTGTGGATCCATGTCACCAAGATTCTACATAGCCACCAGGAATACACTGTGGATCTATGCTCATATAAAACTCAAATTCAGACATAGCCATGAAACATACAAAGTGGATCTATGTGTCAATACAAATCATACATACTCCATCGCAAACTGGACCAAAACAATGAGACCCAAGGTATTCAATCGCGTCATCTATAAGTACGAATCTAGCCATGCAATTACAAGTACTGAACTCGAACATGGTAGAAACCACTTGATAACTAGTCATTAATGAAAACCATTAACAAGTATGAGGGAAATCGCCATTGATGTCAATGACTCCCAAGGTACCTTAGTACAATCTAATGAATGCGAATAAATGAGCTGAAGTCGAGCACTCGATATAATCTCTCAATCAAGGGTCAGTGATGTGAACCCACTGTCGAAAGTGAAGAAACCTGCCATTGAGGCATGCAAGTTATAAGATACTAATTGATTTATAAGTCTTTCTCTTGGATAATTATTTGAATTCGACGAGAATAGACTTGTCACAGGAGGGCCTTGATGTATCCCCCATCGGTGACACGAAATAAGTAACAAATTTGAGGTACATGAAAGTATGAAAATGATTTGAAACTGACACAAGGAAGGCGGACATGTTAGGAATTGATAACTGCAAATGGCCGACTCAATAGAAATATTGTGTAGGGTTGTAATTCTCTTGAACATATGAACGACACGACAATGGTCTTGGAAGCATTGACTTAGAGACGACCCAAGATATGAACTTGCAGAAGATCAAATGAAAGACAAATGAATTTCCCAACCCAGATTCAATGATGAAGGGGGTGTCATGTTCAAGAGAGACTATTACCGCCACTAACATAAATATAGAGACACATTTCTTTCCCAAATTTTTCCCCACCATTTCTGGTGATTACCTCTTTATTTTTACGCAAACTTGAGGATGATAACATATGCTTGTTGATGTAAGCTCATCCTTCGGACGAGTCACTCTGAGTATATTTAATAAACCCTAAGAAGGAGTGGTTCGGTTCCATATAGGTATTTTGATGTTTGTTTAATGAGTCCAAAGAGAGAAAACTCAGAGGGTTTTCATATTTAGAGAGTCTGAAAAACACTTAAAGAGAACTCTTTTAGTTCATTTTTCATAAATTATTTTGATGAGACAAAAAAAGTGATAACCTACTGCCCATCAAACGTTTTCTTCAAATACTTTTACGAGCGTCAAAAGAACAAGGTCGCTTGACAATATTTTTGTTTTTACAGAGCATGAAAAGAGATTAAAGGATACTCCATAAGTTTCATTTTTCATTTTACCATGACGAGTATGAAAATACAACGAAAGTATACTCGGTTTCATTCTCATTGATTTGCGAGAATGAGAACGAAAAAAGATTGAGCTCGAGGTTTTTCCTGAAAAAACTAAAAATTATTTGTACACGCGACAAACGTAAAAACAAATGAAGAAACGTATATGTGTTCCATTATTTAGGCTCGTAGATTCTTCACCTATAAAAAATCAAAACACTTACAATAACATTAGAACTTAAGGTTTTAGGAAAAATGGATAAAATAATATAAAATATCAATGGAAAAAGCAAAAAGTTAATAAATGTAGGTAAAAGCTCCTTTTTACCATTCCATTGTCATTTTACCCAAAACTTGTCCAAAAAACCCTATTTTACCTCAAACTTCCACTGCAAATTGCGGGATGCACGAGCAACCATTTGATGAACGACTTCCGCTAAAAAGGTAATCTTCTTGTCCTATTCATTTTCCATGGATTAATTTATGTGTTTATAGGTTAAAAGTAGTCTTTGAGTAGGATTTCATGAGGGTAGGTGCACATGGGGATCATCGCAGGTGGCTTATATCGTGCCCTGCGGAAACCATAGGTTTCTGTAGGACGCATTATGGCTAACCTACGATGATTCTGCACTATGTATAAACCCTCACTTGTGTTATGCGCAACTCAAAAATTCCTTATGTATGTTTGGCCAATAAAAATTTCCAATCAAAAAAAATAAAGATGTTGACTTCTGCTTGTGGCTCCATTGCAGGTTTTTTACTGTCAGAATGTTGGAGTGGAGGGAGAGAGAACATGAGGACGATGATTAATTCATAGGGAATGAACAAGCATGATTAACGCCCTCTGGCAGTGTGGGTTGCTAAAGTTCTTCAAGATCTAGGGCATGAGGGCCCAATTGAGGTTTCTTGAGTATTTATTCCACATGTGGGATGTGGATCAATAGGTATTCCATGTGGGAGCCCACAAACTCTCTATAGATATCAAGGATATCTATTTTTTGATGGGATTATCATGCCATGGATCCCGTGTGACATTGATAGGAAGAATATGTGGCGGTCTACCGATGAGTGAGTATATTCATCGGTATTTTGATATAGAGGCTGAGAGACGTAATTACAAGGTTTCCATTAGGGATGTCCAGGATTTACCCCTTTGTACTATCCTCGTCACTATCTCATGAATGGCGAGGAGTGCATCTCCTCATATGGCTATCCATAGTTACTTCCAGTATGCAGTGGAGTGCATGGAGCCTCAGGTATTTAACTGGTGTGACAGGGTTCTTCGGAGCATGAAGAAACAATTGAAAAAGTGTAGGAAAGGTGACCTAAAATAGTTCAGGTATGGGTACATTTTAGTGTCCTTCATCCTGGAGAGGGTTCCTCACTTGCGCTTATAAGTAGAGTGGGGCATACTAGCCCCACAAGACCCAAGAATGAAGAGGTGGTGTGACCTCATGGCTCGGCATGTGAATGGCCCCATCGTCAAATATAATGACGTGTTCTCTGATTGGTTGAGGCCTTAGCTATTGATGGTAGATGATTATGTGTATGCCAGTTTGGACTTTAGAGGTGATCCAGACTTGGTTTTTCCTGAAGTTTCTGAGTGGGGGAACTTAGGTAAGAAGCACATCTTGTTTTTATAATGTTTTTTATGTTTTTAATCCGATGGCTAATAAAAAACTCTTTGACAATGCAGACGTAGGACCTCATCAGCCTCTAGTTACATCCCCCATCCAGATACAAGGGGAGAGAGTCAAGGTAGCAGGATTGGTTTCCATTGATTATGAGGCTATCAAGCAGAACCTAGAGGGGTTGACAGCGGATGTCCCAGATATCTCTATCAATGAGATCCCAAGACATTACCAGTGTCATACTATGGGTGTATCCGATTCTCTTAGTCGACTGCTCTGTAGAGTAGCATGGACAGTCGTGTGTTATCGTGAGCAACATCCTTGATGTTATTTTGTATATGAAGCCATGTGTTTCACATTTTGATATTTTGGTCTTTGGACAAAAACACATTTTTGTAAAAACTTTTATTATTATATATACATGAGGCTTCTGCCGACTTACTTTCTTTATATAAAAAATGTGATTGGATTTATAAATGTCTCAAATGTATGTCTAACACATACATTGAGTCAATGCCACGGTGGTAAAGAGTGTCACTGAGAATTATGTATTGATGGGCTTGATATCGTATATGACGAAGATCTGTAGTCGAAAGGTCAGGCCAAAATTTTTGAGTCTGGAGATAAATGATAATATCTCCATAACAAACGTCATCATAACTAATCAGAAAAAGGGATTCATCAGGTAAAGAATCCTCTACCACATTTGTTGTCTCAGTTGTGGGAAGGTCACATATCAATTCAGAAAATACCAAATATTTCTTAGACTTAGCACGTTCAAACTCTAAGTCAAACTCTTGGAGAATTACTATCCATTTGGAGTACTTTCTGCCTAGCAATTGGCACATAAGGATATGCTGCATAGGGTTGCAATCGGAAATAACAGTGGTCCTGCGTGATAGGATATAATGACAAAAACATTGGACAACTTGAAGAACTACTAAGGCCAGCTTCTCCACATGTAGGTATTTGGGTCCAGTAGTCATGAGACTCCGACTCAAATAGTAAATTAGATGTTCATCATGCAAATCATCTTCTTGGAATAAAACCATGGCAATGGTAGAGTCTGAAGCGATGACGTAGAGAAAATAGTCTCGACTATAATCGGGTGGGAAAAGCAGTGGTGTATGGGTTAAGGCATGTTTTAAAGCTTCAAATGGTTTATTGGTGGTATCATCCCATACAAACGCGTAACCTTTCTTCAACAGTCGAGTAAAACCCTATGTTAACTTGGCGTATTTTGGAATGAATTGATGCAAAAAGTTTTCCTTCCCTTGCAAACTTTGAAGTTGGCATAGTGTGGAAGGAGGAGGTAGATTAAGGATATCCTCAACCTTCAAAGGGTCTACCTTAATTCCATGAAGTGACACAATAAAACCCATAATTCATCCGAACTCCACAAAAAAAACACATTTGTGTGGGTTTAAATGTATACAATAGTAATGACAATGAAGAAAAATGGCTCGAAGATGGGTCGGGTGATCTTGGCGACGCATGGAATGAGCAGGTAGATCATCAAGATATGGTTGTACAATGTTCTTGATATCATGAAAGGAATAAGACATGGCACGTTGAAAATTCCCACCAATGTTATTCAAACCGAAAGGAAGTTTCTGGTAGGGAAAAGTACCCCAAGGACAAATGAAAGCAATCTAGTGTTGATCTGCGGGAAAAATATTAATCTGATTGTAGGGAGAGAAACCATCCATTAAAGAGAATATTTCTCTCTCGGCACAATCGTCGACGATTTGGTCAATGAAGGGGGTTGGATAATTGTCCTTAGGAAAAGATTTATTGATATCCCTATAATCTACACATACATGGATCATGCCTTGCTTCTTATTGACTGGAACTAAATCGGATACCCAATCGATTAAAGCTATAGGATATATAAATCCAGCCTTAAGAAGTTTTTCAACTTCAAGCTTGATAGCATCGGATTTACGAGGATGAATTGGGAAAAGTCTCTATTGGACACGCATAGTGTCCGAGTAGTTATTAATTTCATGCACAATGATATCAGGGTCAATACCCGACATCTCTTCGTAACACCAAGCCAAAACGTCATGGAATTTTTGAAAAATGGCTTTATAGGTGATGACCTCATCAATAGAACATGAGGCTCCGATGTGGACATTTTCGATGACTCCAGGTTTAATGGATATGTCAAGAGGAATGATGGCTAAGATATTACTCAAGTTCCCTTCATATAGAACATTATGGGATGACTCGAGAACAGAGGAAATGACAACAATGGTCGATGGAGTTGAAATCCATTGGTAACTCTCTATAGTGTGTTGTTCTAGGAAGAGAATGGAACATTGATTTCCATCGTCCCATGGGGTGTCTTCCATGGACATGACTGACATGATCATCTCATCGGTAGGAAAAATCACATGAAACGGATTAGGAGATGAATCATAGAGAGAGGGCGTAGAAGGGGTTGTCGATTGAATAGCTTGATAAGAGGATTCAACTGGACTTAAGGGAATTTTTTTGTCATAGCAAAGATAATCACCAGGATCATGTACTATACACAGGTTGTGAGACGTGGGGGTTTCGTGGACAGAGGTGGAAATCATGTTGATTGAGAAGACAAAAGGAGGTGGAACATTGGGTGGTGGTATTGGGAAGGTGCCCATCAAAGTTGAATCTTTCAGGAGACCCACACCGACATTCTTGTACCTAGGAGGTGTCTTCGAGACAAAGGGTACGTTTCTAGTATGAGAATCATAATTGAGAAAGGCCAGTTGGTCAACTGTAACGAATTTTCCTTGATGTGGGAAATGTAACACACGAAAAAGGGTAGACACGAATGCATGCATGGAATCAATCTAGCTATGACCAAGTAAGAGGTTATAATCCAGAGGCACATCAAAGACCTTGACCTCGACATTGACCAATTTTCCTTCCAACGTAATAGACAACGAGGGAAGAACACCATAGGGTTTAAAACCATAACCATTGAAAACCTTAAGTGTATTGTGTGATTCAGTGAGGGAAGGATATCCAATGGATTTCCAACAAGTAACTATCATAACACACGTTGAGGCATCCTCGTCAATAATGATTCTACACATATTCTTGTTCTCGAAAACAACTTGAATCTGAAACGCTAACTCAGGAGGTAGCCTTGGAATATGGTCTTCCAGTTTAAATATTAACAAATTAGTATCTATGGAATCAATTCCACCAATGGCCTTTAACAGTGCCTTTCGTTGAGTGGGACAAATTTGAAGGACTTCGAGAGATGATATCGCAGAGGGTGCTTGCACAAGATCTTCTACAATACTGTAGTTTTGAGAAACACGTGCATGAAGATTAAAGGCAAACTTCTAAACAACGCCCTTGGGACAAGGGAGGAGAACTGTATTGAAACTCGGTCATTCAAGATGAAGAGGACCGTTGGGAGGTGAAGTTGAGGGAGGTGGTTGAACCAACGAAGGTGGTAAATCGTCAACTTTCTCCTTTGAAGGAGAATAATCTTTGGTACGAGTGGTGATTGCAACGTCATTCTTTTTAGAATCACTAGTACACATAAGGACATACGAAGTGGTGGAAGGAGAGGGTTGGTCATGAATGACCAATTGGGCCTATTTTGAGAAGGGAAAGGTTCTGACAAAACGACAGGTGTGGGAGGCTTCCTGGTCCCTTGAAGGAACTTAGTGAAATTGACATGTATTGGACAATATTTCATGTAGTGATCATCACCACAGATAACGAAAGGATATTGAGGTTTACGCTTATCCTTATCATCAACAGGTTGTGTTTTCGGTTTTTCAGATTACAGGTTATTATTTTTATCCTCCTTGTTCTTACCCTTTCCTTTTTTAGATTTCTTTTTCCCGGTAGGGGTAGATTGAACTGAATTAACCTCGGAATTTTTTTCAGTGGAAGGAGTAGGAGTCGGAGCTCTTAGAACATTAGAAGCAGTAGATTTGGGATTGGTGTGAGTGGTCGACATGGATTTAGCGTTCGCATGGAATGTGCCAATCACACCATCAACAACATGAGAAGTTGTTGGGGTTGTTGAGGTAGCGGTGGTAGAAGGGAGAGGAGCATCATGAATCAATTCATAAAGAGTGTTCGTTTATGAATAATTGAGATCTAGGTACTGAGTGTAGCTAATCGCCATCTCTTTACTGACAACTCCACCCATAGAAATATCAGGGCAATTTTACTAATGAATTATTTGGTGAACCATTCAGCCAATAACTGATCAAGGAGGTCGATTTTGATCAAGAGTCTCCTCCGTCTCCACTCATGAATGTGATCGGAAATGTGAGTGGTAGAATATTTCTTAAAGGGACTGAAAATATCATTTCTTGTCTCATAGCGGATTGGCAGTTGGTAATGTGTGAGAAAATCCATGGCGAGGGTGTTGAATTCATTAAAGAAGCCTCACGGTAATTCTATGTACCACTTTGTTGCCAAACCCATGAGATATCGTTGGAAGAGTCATAACCAAATGGAGTCGTCCATGAAAGAGTTGGAGGAACACCAAAGGTGAAAGGTCATATCATGATTGTTTGGGTCTTCTCCCGGTCGACCGTCAAACTTGGGAATGTCAGACGGTAATTTGACTGGTATAATGGGCCAATGGGGACAATGTAAGATAGGATCATTCAAGATTCTAGAGAAGTCGGGTAAATACAAAGTGTCTAGAAAAGGTAACTGTCTATTCACATGAGGATATTGGTGACTTTGGGGAGGAAGTCATGTCAGTATACCAATAGGACCATAAGTAGTATGCATGTAAGTGGAGAGTCCTGACAAATTCTGTCGTGGAGGATTTGGAGGCATATAGCCCATAGGGTTGGGTTGGTTAGAAATGTTCCCTTGAAAAGAAACACTAGAGTGAACGTGTGAACCCCAAGCGAGGTTCAAAGAAATTGGATATGGTTGGCCCGATTGAGGGGGTACGAAAGAGTTGACTTGAGGCTATTGTCCCCCAGATGATTGTGGATTTACTTGGGCAAGAAGGAGCCAAAGTTGGGCCAGTGATCCCGGTGTGTTTTTTCCATACAATGGGTTATAGAGTCCAAACTAAGGTTGTCCTCGAAATGGAGGTCCCCCCCCAACATGTGGTGGTGCTCTAGTCTGAGGTTGACCCCCAAATTGAGGTTTCCCCCCAGTGTGAGATTTCCCTCCTACGGGAATCTGGTAACCAGAAGTGAACAGATGATGGGTGATTCCAATTGGATTGAAGCCACTAGGGCCAGATCCCCCAAGAAAAGGTGGATAAGACCCTCCAGAGAGGACCTCGGAGGGTGTAGGAATAGAACCGACAACAAAATTGTACCCAGGTGGAACAAAAAGTCCAGAAAATCTGGATGGAACCTGGGTAGGAACGACGATGGAAGGATTCAAAGCATGATACCCATGAGGAAGTGATAGGATAGGTCTAGACGAGAGTGGTGTGCCAATGGGAGCTTGGTTAACCACCACATTCACGGTGGGAAAATTCGTAGCATGTGGGACCATAGTAGAATGGGCCATCTGGAGAGAGAAAGTCTAGCTAGGACCAACTGACTGTGTGTCTGGAACAATGGTGATATTGGTAGTTGTACTAGAAAAATGGTCTAAAGGTATCATGTAGGTAACAAACGTTTCAGGCAGTCATGATAAGACAGGTGAAATAGGACCTGCCCCCAAGTTGTTGTAAAGGTCTCGCATAGTGCGAGGCGGGTTTCCAAATATGTCACTAGAAAGAGGGTTCTCTACTCCAGGGCCTGTATGAGGTCTAGTCAGTATTCTTGAAGTTTCAACAATAAGTTCTCCTGATGAATTCATCCAGAGAATATGTCTCTCGTATCCATAATATGGTAATGGAGTTGGAGGAAGTCGGAAAGGCTCTAGAGAATCATAAATAATTCAGAAATATTCTAAAGTGTTGGAACTTTCCACTTGTGAAGTTACATTGTCCTGGACCGCTCTTTGCTCAGGAGAGCCCTCTGGTTAATTAGGAGGCAAAGGGAGGTAACCTTCCGGATCTTCTGGGGGTAGCCCTTGCATCCTACGTGAATGACATGGAGGGTTAATGTTGGTCAAACCAAATATTTTATGGAAAATATCTATGGCCAACTACGGAAGCAAACAACACACGCTAATAAAATATAGAAATCAAACCAAGAAAACAAACCTTCTTATTTTGAAGTTACTATTTGGTGATGAAATCCAACTTTGTGAAGTCAAGACAAGAAGGGGATAGGACAGAGAGGGTGGAAAAGTTACATTAAATACCTTCTTAACGGACTTACACCCTGGTGCAAGCTCCAACACATAATCGTGGGTATACCCTCCAAGGATCCTAAGTGAGTCTAGCGAACATCGATTCCAGGTACCATGAAGACTTGCCCCTCCACAGTCACCTCGTGTAAGACCCTAAAGAGATAGGCTACTAAGGCTACAAAGAACAACAATAATTCCTGGGCAAACAATCGATAGTCGGATCCATGCGCAAGGGTAGGGTATCTAACCCAAAATTAACTCGAAAGGATTCCACACATCATTGTGTGTATACCTTCAAGTGACCCCCATAATATGCGCAATATCTACACCAAGACCAACAAAGCAGGGTGAGTAACTGTACCAGTCTTAATGCGACCTCAGGTTTGACCCTTGTGTGAGAAGGGTGTCCCAGGAAAAATTTTTGCAAGTGGATTTGAACACTCCCTGTCACAAGATGCTACAGTGTGTTTTATGCTTTGGAGAGTGTGCCTCACAACCTATTCCAAAGCGCTAGCCTAGCTAATGTTGGTGGAAAGAATTTCTAGAAAATAAAAGTTACTAATAAATTTTAAAATTACGTAGTATTTTAGAGGTTGTTTCTTACTCAAGAGGTAGATGGAGATGAAACCGATGTTGTATGAGACCTTGACCCAAGAATGTGCAAAAAGAGATGAATGATGCAATGTTTCAGTTCAATGAACTCTAATTACAATAGGAGAAAGTATTTCTTCAGAAACAAGAAATCTACGAAAAGTAATTTCTTTTTCTTGAATGAATACAATTCCAAACAATCATAAGCAATGAAATTTCCTAATTTGTTCTCTTGTAAAAAAAAATTGAATGCAATTTTTTTTCTTGTGAGTGATTACTAAAAAGAATAGATGACTCTAATTCTTGCTTTCCAAAACCAATTAAGGGATATAATGAAGAAAGGAAAAGTAATCAAAGAAAATAGATACACTCAACAAATACCCAAATCAAACTTCCAATGAAGATAAAAATGACCATGACAAGAAAGTGTTTCACTAAATGCAAATGAAAATAATTTTCCAATCAACAAGCAATCCAGAAAATGTAAAACAATCCAAAACTTTAAATCAAATCAAAGACTTTTATCAATCAAGCACTCATATTTAAATCCATAGATTATGTCCTTGTTGACAAATATCAAGAAGTAAAACTTGTAAAATGATGGAGAAGGGATTTCAATCCCTGAAAACTAATCAACAACAAGTTTTAAACTCAGAAAATAGTCAAATACTGGTACCAAAAGTTCTTCCTAGGTGATCAAAGAAAAACTGGGTGTCAGAAGACAAAAATACCTAATCCAATAAATTCTACAGGAAACGTCACAACCCAACAGTAAGGTACAATGCGACAATTTTAGGTTTCCGTAGGATAGCTATTGTGAAGGATGCGAAGATTCCACACTGGTCTAAACAATGCAAATATTTCTGTAAACAAAGAAAAAATGGAAAAAGGGCAAAGAGTCTAAATGAACTTTCAGATCCAGAGAGTCTGGATGGACCCCCCACAGACTTAGAGACTGGATTAAAATGAAAGGAGGTAGGCTAAAGGAAAATGGACAAAAAAAAACCAAGAATAGGTTGTATCCCCAGCGGAGTCGCCAATGTTATTGGATAAATCAGTGAATGCGAACATAAACTGATCTCCCTACATCCACCTAGATCTAGAAAAAAATGAGACAGGACATGGCGCTTTTACTAATCTCTAATCATTGAATTTACTATCAGACAAGAGATGGATGACATACATTTGAATATCGCTTCCTTATGTCTTTGTTTTCCCTGCTCCGCTTCGATGCTCTTGTGCTATTAGTCCTGTAATGAAACACAAACCAGCCAAAGTGAAAGCCACAATAGTATATTCAATGAAAACTTATGCCTATGATGAAGGAGTCATGCAATAAATGAGAATGATTTTATGGGAAAGAAACATGCCACTGTTTTATATTAAGTAAAAGTGGAAGATACAACCAAACAACATTGATATTGCAAGGTTCCCTTTCAGTATCCCTTTTCTCCAACACACACGCTTGCTCCAAACTTGCATGAAGAGGATCCACAATAACTTGATGGACAAATGAAGACCTAAAGCATCAATTGAAATAGAATCCGTCACACAATTCTTATCCTATTCTTTCATTAATTCCTTGGTTAACCTTTTCCATGAGAAATCCATCATAATATAGGAGAAAGAGAGATGGTTAAAGAGATTAGGATGATCCCACCAAATCAGAGAAGTGAGTAGGATCCCAACCATATGGATGCCACCTCATATTCTAGAAGATTCCCTTCTAGAACCTTCATGAAATTTGACATTTTCTCAGTCTTTCAACATCGTCACACCCTGGCTATAGGACAACCTGCAGAAACACCACAAACCAATTTCAAGATAGACTGTAGTGATCAGGCGTCGTCGCACTATATATTATTCTTGGCCTACGACATCCTTTATTGACAAGGTTCTGTAGAAGAGGAAACCAGTCACTTTTCTCAAGAAGAAAGGTTCTTTTGGGAGCTTGAACATATGATATGGGCGACTAAAATAATGTGTAACAGGTACACCAAGAGATATATTTCAAGCCAAAGAATTCCAAGGCAACCCTACCTACTCAGAAAACCTACCTAGTTTCATTGATTGTTGGCACAGAGGTTGATGCGATGGATTCTAAGTCGGAAGAATATGATCTGATGAGCAATGATACGTAAATGGATGATGGAAATACAGAGACTGTTCCCACTCCTGCATCGAAATTGAAATCAACCATAACAGGTGGTACTTCCCGGCTCAACGACGGCGGTCCTGACAACACCAAAAGAAGGAGTTTTAGAAAAGAAACCGACATTGAAGGCAATAGTTGCTTTGCAGCTCGAAAGTAGGAATTCCATAGGTCCAAATTAGTTTGCTCTGGGTGGAAGTCTTTCACTTTAAGGAAATGATTTGTTGATGCTCCCAGAGATATATTTCAAGCCAAAAAACTATTCAATTGTGGGACCACCATCTTGTTCTCTAGATATACAATCAACATCTTAGGGAATGAGGACCAGAACTCCCACTGGTGCAAGGCATATTCCTACTAGTCATCTCCTTCCACCCAGAATGGACTAATTTGGGCCTCTAGAATTGCACATGCAACCTGTGTCCCTAAAGTTTTCGACTCTGGAGAGGCGATTTCTTGGTGTGTCCTAACTTTCAGTTAAGTGCTATTCCATTTTCCCTCCAAATTTTTTCATCTTCTTCCTCATGGGAAGCTTCTGAGAACTATCAATTTTACCATAGGATGATCCATCGAGGAGAAGACTGCAAGGATTTCCTAAAAAAAAACACATGGTAATCAATTTTGTATGCATGTTGAAGAGCATCTCGATGGCTCCTACATGTTGCAAATCCTGTGCCTATGTTTGTGGCAGACATGCTCAATGTTTTGGCCCAAAGAAATGGGTCCAATTTATAAGGATAGACATACATTTATCAGTGTTCTTGTTTTTTTTAATAGATTTACTATTAAAAAAAAATTCCTTGGAGTCTTCATTGTTGCTTCTTTTATGGATTTAACACCTGTTCTCATTGGCATGGTTCGATAGTCTCGTAGTTCTTCGATATTGTATTTGCTTAGGTAATTTGTTCTAAAATGGAGCATCTAACAATTATATGACAATGCACTGTGTTGATCCATCAGGATTTTATGCAAAAAAAAATGAATTTCAGACAGTTTCAAACAAACATTCAATTCTATTTGTAATGCAGATAGAACATAGCAATACCAAATCACAATGTTGCAACAAGATCATCATTCTTGTTTCTAGACATGCAATTATTAATATTTAATGCTAACAACCCATAATGCAAGAAGTTTAATACTTAAGTTAATATGTTACAGTCATGGAAGAATGTATCAATAACACACTTACTCCCACAAGTTGCAATAAAATCTAATCTTCAACAAAGCATTTGCTGACAATAACTAGAAAATGCTAGTTTTGCAACAATGGGGCTTGTTTGAACCAATTCGTGCTTACAAAAATTTCCCTCCGCCTTTCTATTTTCTCACTCTTTTATGCCCTGTGGTTTCTCTTTCTGGTTACTTAGTCATTTTTTCCAAAAATGTCTTGCTGCGTAGGTTGGCGGATTCACACGTTTCGACCAAATGCTTCCCCTTTGTCTAAATTGCACTTTCCATTGTTACGTGACTTGAAAGCAACACTTCGTCTTCTACAATATGTAGATTTACTTCTGGAATCCCACATCATTCCCTCTTCCATGTTACACATTTTGCACCGAAATTTTTCGATATATACAATTTGACACTTAGGGCCTTACGAATCCTCGGTAACCTGTCACCCTATTTTGAAGCCCATCCAACTGCTTTCCACACTCGACAATGTTTTGAAATCTCTTTGGTCGATCGTTGAGTTCACAGGTTAAGGAAATTTCAAATTTCTAGTTGTTATTTCCTATGCCCTCTACCTTCAGATTTCTTTCCAAGTATATGCAATATGTATACAACTTCTCCAACAACATACAAAAAATATCTTTCCAGGAAATGGAATATCTATTGCATATTTGAATATATTGGACCTTCTTTTCCCTCTTCTATACTTGACCAAATTGTTGTTTCTTTTTCCCATCTACTCTCTCTTTCTCATTACTTAGTCATTTTTCCAAAAATGCAACTTCGACCAAACAGTAGCCATTCGATGCCTAGGCACTTTTTAGATCGCGAATTCCCGGACATGCGGGCTCTATATTAAAATTCCATTGTTATGTGGCCTGCAAGCAACATCCATACCTCCGCCATATAAAAATTTGTTGTTGCACTCCCACATCATACCCTCTTCTGTGATACACAATTTGCACATGAAAGTTCTGAGACCTACAATTTTACCTTCGGGTCCCCATGTCTACTGGGGAGCTATTGACACCCCGTTTTGAAGCCCCTACATCTGCTTTCCATATTTCTCCATTTCTTGGAATATCTTTCTCGCCTCCAATTCCATACTTACCCTACTTTTTTTTCTTGCGGATTCGCAGACATGCAGACTTTACTTCCAGTGTTCCTTGACCTGCAAACAGTCCCCCGCGCTTCCAAGATATACAAATTGACTTCCAGACTCCTACATCAGACCTCTTCCATGTTACACAGTATGCACTCAAAAGTTATGATTAATACAATTTGACTGTCGAGCCCTCATGTCTCCTCCAAGACCCTTGTCATCTTATTTTGATGCCCGTCCAACCACTTTCCATGGCCATTTCTTGCAATCTCTTTCGCGGATCGTCGATTTGGTGAGTTCAGACAATTTCCAATTCCTAGTCATTGTTTTCTATGCCCGCCACCTTCACACTTCTTTCCAAGTATATGCAATAAGTATATACCTTCTCCAGAAACATGCAGAAAATATCTTGCCAGGAAATGGAATATCTACTATAGATGTGAATATATTAGCCCTTATTTTTTGTCTTCAATACTTAACCAAATTCTCATTTCTCTTTTCCATGTACTTTATATTTCTCGTCACTTAGTCATTTTTCCAAAAATGTCTAGCTGCGTGGGTTGGCGGACTTGCTAGTTCACGACTCCTACATCAACCCCTCTTCTATGTTACACAATATGAATTCAAATGTTTCGATCAATACAATTTGACCGTCGGGCCCTCATGTCTCATCGGAAACCCTTGCCAGCCTATCTTGGAGTCCGTATTCCAGATTACTACGTCATCCCCTCTTCCGTGCTACACAATATGCACTCAAAAGTTTCAATCAATACAATTTTCCCATCAGGGCATCATGTTTCCTCGGGAACCCTTGTCAGCCTATTCTGAAACCTGTCTGACTTCTTTCCATGACCATTTCTTGCAATTTATTTCATGGATCGTAGACAATTTCCTATTCCTAGTCATTGTTTTATGTGCCTGCCACCTTCGCACTTCTTTCCAAGTATATGCAATAAGTATATAACTTCTCCAGAAACATGCAAAAAATATATTTCCAGGAAATGGGATATCTATTACAGATGTGAATATATTAGCCCTTCTTTTCCATCTTCTATGCTTAACCAAATATATGTTTCTCTTTTCCCTGAAATTTATCTTTCTCGTCAATTATTCGTTTTTCCAAAAATGTCTAGTTGCATGGGTAGGCGGCCTTGCGGGTTCACGTTTTCAATTGTGCTTTTATATCGCGACACCGACCGACCACTTCCCCATTCCATACCCAACCCCTTCTCCAACTACAGATTCCTGGTAGGCGAGCTCTAGATTTCACTTCTATTGTTCCATGACCTGCAAACAGTACCCTAACTTATGCGATATACAAATTTACAACTAGACTCACATCATACCATCTTCTGTATTACAGTCTACCTATGATGACATCTTTTGTGGTACACATTTTGCATTGAAAAATTCTGAGTCATACAATTTGACCGTCGGTTCCTCACGTCTCTT
>SNQJ01S0034218.1:122919-170618 GCA_010110895.2 Picea sitchensis | reverse complement strand
TTAATCATGTGTTATAAATCAATGTACAGCAATATAAAATGCAGCAAATAACACATCAAAATAACAGCAATACCAAGATGATAAAGGAGTTCACCCCTCTCTGGGCTACGTCTCCTTGAGCCTCCTTCAATGGACTTGGCTCTTTGGGATTAGTTTGTCAAATGCTCATTACAAGCTGCTGCTCAACTCCAATGGATTTACAGACTGTACCATTGGGTTCAGAATACATAAAAACCCCAAAAATGACTGTAAAAACTCTGCAAATGGACAATGGTTCATCCAACAATGACCTCTCCTACATGTGGCCTCCAAGCTTCCCTGAACTTGAATGAGGAAAAAATACCTGTAGAAGTCCTCTAATGGATCTGAAACCTATCCCAATGAGTTCAGAGCATAACAAACAGTCAGAAATGACTATTTAGTCTCAACAAATGGACATGCGCTCATCTGAGCAATGCCTCAAACAATGACGGCTTTAAGGCTCCTGAAGCTTCCTCAAACTTCAAATGTGAAAAACCTGCAAATGGGCTCTTCAAATGCCTGTGAAAATGTCACCAATGGACTCAGAACGTCCAAAAACCCCTGGCTGGACTTTTACAGCTTCTCATTTGGCCAAAAATTGAAGAAGTTAGCTTGCTGCCATTTTTCTCCTTCAAGCCTGCTGTAACCTGTTCGCCATTCTGCACTCTGCAAAACTAAACCTGGCTTCTGAGCGTTTTCGCCTCCAAAACCTAGCTCCCACGCGTGTTTCCGAAAAACGTGCCAAATTGTCGATCCGTTAACGCGAATCAAGCCCTCCAAGTCGGAGGTGTTGGGCGCATGGGGGGCCATATGGCCACGTCCCGCGCAAGTTAAGGGCTAGCCGTTTAAAACCGCGTGCATTAAATTAAAGGTCACATGAAAGAACTCCCGAAACCATGGGCTACATATGAAATATACGTTGGCGCGCCAAAATTTATGGTAAACACATAATAGTGTTACCCGTTTTACAATCGGTGGTGTTAACGGTTTGAAACTTCAAACCGCGCGCATATAAACATTGCAATAGCGGTCACATGTTTTAACATATATGGTAACCATTTGTAATACCCCCGCGCTGTTACACCACAGTCCTGGTCATATATAACGGTTATAAAACCGTGCGTTTACATATATGAACCCATATATTTAATCTTCCCGCGCGCCATTTGAAACCGTTTCAAATATGTCAAACCCCGCGCGTATACCACTGGAAGGTAAGGTCATGTGAAAACGGAGTGACCGGGGGCTGGGGCGGCCCGGACCCCCGCGCCTCATTTCAAATTGTGACATTAAATATTTATAAACCCGTATATGTGTTAAGAAACAACGAGCGGATTAATGGCTAGCGCGAGTATGTGAAGTCGTTGCTTGGAGGGGAGGTCCGAGGGTCGAACCCCACGGCCTCCATAAGCTTTTATATGACCACATGAACAAAATTGAGGGGACACGTGGCGCCCTCCGATTGGGCCACGTGTCTCCTTATTATTCGCTCCCAATCGGACACGTGTCACCCTTCAACTGGACTAAAATCAACCAATACGAATACGCCATCTCATCAAACTGCCACGTCATCAATTGCCCAGTCAGCGTACGGTCGCCACGTCAGCACTGTACGGCCCTGCCATGTGGCAGTACGGCCTGCCCAGTCAGCATCCTCTTTTTTTCCCTGTTTGGCTCATCAAACAGATCTCGATAACTTCTCCATACGGACTCCGTTTGCGAAAGTAAATATACCTCCTGAATCAGGAGAAAGAGACGGATGCAATGGTACCATTTTCGTCGCATTCTGAGCACTTTGAAAATTGAGCAAATTTTAGACCCCTAGTCCAGATTCTGATCATTGAATTTTGTGATTTTCATGGAATTAGAAGGCAGTTTACTACTTGATATACTCCACAACAAAATGGAGTGGTTGAAAGGAATAATCGAACCATCATGAATATGGCTCAAAACATGTTGAAAGAGAAGCATATTTCAAATGAATATTGGGATATGCAGTTTTTTGATCTGTCTATATCTTGAATAGAAGTCTGACCAAGACCATGAGGAATCATGTACCTCAAGAAGCCTAGGACGGTAAGCCTTGCAATGTTTCTTATTTCAGAATTTTTGGACGTGTTGCATATGTGCATGTACTTGAAGAAATGAGGAGGAAGTTGGATGACAGAAGCGAGATATGTATCTTTGTTGGATATAGTGAAGAGTCTAGGGAATATAGACTCTACAATCCCATCACCAAGAAGTATGTAATCAACAAAGATGTTCAATTTAAAGAACAGGAAGCCTGGGAAGGAAGTATTGATAAATATGTTTCAGAGGGAGCAGTGTTACCCCGTGAAGATGATGATGGAGCTGAGCAGGTTGAAGGTGGTGGAAAGTTGGTTCCATGTGCACATACGCCTGCAGCCAGATTTCCTACAAGGGAAGCACCAGATATCAACCCATCTTAATTTAGAACACCCAAAACTCATGAGCATGGTGAGCCATCTAGACATGGTGGACATTAAACAGATCCATAGGAAAGTAGTGAATCAAATCCTACTTTAGCATCATTGAAAAATAGATTTAAAGGTCAAAAGACTAGGAACTTAAGAGAATTATATGATCAGAATGAAGAAGTAGATCAGATTTCAAATTTTGCACTAATGGCATGTGATCCTATAAGTTTTGATGAAGTTGCTAAAGAGGATGTCTGGATAAAAGAAATGGATGAGGAGATTGATTCCATTGAAATAAATTAAACTTGGCATCTTGTCAATTTACCTGAAGGTAAGAACAATATTGGTGTTAAGTGGGTTTATAAGACTAAGTTGAATGCAAAAGGTAGTTGAAAAGTACAAGGCAAGACTTGTAGCTCAGGGGTTTAGTAAGCAACCCGGTAGTGATTACAATGAAACCTTTTCTCCTGTAGCAAGAATTGACACAGTGAGGATGGTCTTAGCTATTGCAGCTCAGAATAAATGGATCATGCATCAAATGGACGTTAAGTCTGCATTCTTGAATGGATGTTTGGAAGAAGAGGTTTATGTAAGACAACCTCCGGGTTATGAGATTGATAAGCACAGAGATACAATTTACAAGTTAAGGAAAGGTTTATATGGATTGAAGAAGGTATCCAGAGTTTGGTATACTAGGATTGATGAGTACTTGATTAGTGTTGGATTCAACAAAAGTCCAAGTGAACCAACTCTGTATACAAAGGTAAGCTAGGAAGGTAAAATTTTGATTATGTGTTTGTATGTTGATGACTTGATTTTTACTGGAGATCTATCTGTAGATGATTTTAAAAGGGCCATGAAAACAGAGTTTGAGATGACTGGTTTAGGATTGATGAAATATTTCCTTGGAGTTGAAGTGGATCAATCGGATGATGGCATTTTCATTTGTCAAACTAAATATGCAAATGAAGTATTGAAACGGTTTAGAATGTTGAATAGTAGACCAACTGCAACACCAATGGCAACTGGTACTAAACTTAGCAAATATGATGAGGGATCATATGTTGATCCAACTCTGTATAAGAAGTTGGTTGGAAGCCTTATGTATTTAACAACAACGAGACCTGATATTATGTTTGTTGTCAGTTTAATTTTCAGATTCATGGAGACTACGAAAAGTACTCATTGACAAGCAGGAAAGAGGATCTTGAGATACATTGTTGGAACAATTGATTTTGGTATCCAATACACATCAATCTTGAACTTTGAGCTGATCGGATATACTAATAGTGATTTTGCAGGTTCCATTGATGATAGAAAGAGCACATCTAGTTATGTGCTCAGTCTTGGATCTGGAGCAGTTGCATGGGCATCAAAGAAACAACCCATAATGACTTTATCTTCTGTTGAGGCAGAGTATGTTGCAACAACAACAGTTGCATGTCAAGTTGTATGGATGAGAATAATATTGAATGAATTATTGCATGAGTAGAATTTTGCAACTCATATTGTCTGTGATAATAAATCTGTCATTGCACTGTCAAAGAATCACGTTTTTCACAAGCAGAGAAAGCACGTTGATACGAGGTATCATTTCATTCGAGAGTTGGTAAATGATAAAGAAATTTATGTTCAGTTCTCCAGGTGTGAAGAACAATTTGCAGACATATTTACAAAGCCTTTGGGAAATGAATTGTTTAAAATTCATAGAGATAATATTGGGGTCTGTAAGCTGTAACGCTTTGTTAACAACAATCTTGTATTGCATATTTTTGGTTGTTTTGTTTTTTGAAATGATTAAGAGAGAGTATGTTGGATAGTAATCATTTCACCGCATGAATAACGACTGATCGTGGTCGTCTTGACCCTTCAAGACTCGAGGATTTAGCACCAATTTACTAATTGCTCAAGCGGTGGCCACCTTAACCTTTGAAGGAAATGAGATACCATCACCACCTTGATTAAATATTTTAGAAGATCGAAGGGGCAATTTTTGAATTGATGTTAGTGTTTAAATACCAGAAACGAATAGTAATCTTTAACATCTTGGAAGCATATTGAAGATAATTTGTTATTTTGTATTCGGAGGTGTTCTCTCCGTTTATACCCTGTTTTTATTAAGTTTGTAAACTTGTGTGATTTCTTGATCGGATTGGCTATATTGATTTCAATTTGACTAAACACAGTATTTTTTTGTTTTATCGATTGCAAACCCGGTCTCACATTTATTCGGAATTTATTTGTTAGAGCTGATTTTAATATATAAGCACATTGAACCCAAGTCGATTTTTTTTTATTTTTCGGCATTCAGAGTTTACTTGTTAAAAAGTGAGCGGAGTTCTTTAGTCAAAACCTCGAACCCAAAGTTGTGGACCCAAAGCCTATTCGCATTTAGCGATTAGGCAATTGTAATTTTGTTTTGTTTCTTCTTTGGGTGTTTGTAAACTCCAAAACCCAAATTTTGATAAGCCTCCTTTTTTACATTCTAGGCAAAAGAAAAGGAAAAAAATAAAATAAAATAGAAATTCCAAATCTTTTAAAACTATTAGAAGTATTATATTTTTTCAAGAAGCATGGTCACTTTTTGGGGGGGTAAACAAAAATTCACAATATTAACATTGTGATTTTCTTTCACTTTGAAAAAAACCATTAAAAACATTATCTTTTATTGAAAAGCAATGCCATTTTTATTGACATGAGTTCACAATACTCCTTCTTTGTGGATTTTTTCCACTTATTAATCCTTGTCAAATGCATGGGATTATAACAATGAGTTGGTTCATCTACCAATTACTAATTAATTTGTTGGTTGATCAAAAAGTTTCACCATTTTTCATAATTTAACATTATAGATTAAATTATATTATTATTTTTAACATTATAGATTAAATTATATTATTATTTTTAAATATTTAGATATAATATTTATATTTCATTTCATTGAGTAATAATTTGAGGTCTTATTGCATAGGCTATAGTAGCTTTGTTGAGATTGGGAACTTTATTTAATGCAATAAGCTGTCACATCAATGTGAAATACTCAATTAAATTTCACTGCCAGCTAACCATTAAACCACTACTCCTAGTGGGTACACTCACTTGGTCCTCCACCTGATTGTTCCATGGATGGACACCATCTGTCTGCAACATGCCCATGCAAACTGCCTTATGTGTCTATCCATGACAAAAGCAGGTAAGTAAGAAGCCACCGCTCGTATGAAGGAAGCACATCCTCATCTTTCATAGTAAGAAATCTGCCTCTCTCGTATCAAGGAAGCACATCGTCATCTTTCACAATAAGAAATATTCCTTATGTGGTCATCCATGGAAAACACAGGTAAGTAACAAGTCACCCCTCGTATTAAGGAAGCAGATGCTCATCCTCGTATCCTTAATCTGCTTTGAAATCAATCTCGGGTTTATGTCATTGCGTTGCGTGCTTTTGAATTTCTTAAGTTTTTAACTCAATAAATAAATAATATGATTCCATGTCCAAAAATAATGAAATCCATTTTTTGAGTCGAGGTGGGGTTTTTCGTTTGGGTGGTGATGGGGTCGAAGTGTCTGGAAGATGATTTTATTTTTCTTATATAGAAAGAGATCGACGGATGGTGCAAATTTTCATTATTTCACTCCACTCTGTAATGTGCATTTTGATTCGAAGTTTCCACTACAATAGCCAGCAACGTCTATGGCCGAGTACTTGAATAAAATACATCCAAAGATTTCCCAGGTATGCAAATTACTGGTAACTATTTTCAAACATGTTTGTCCATAGTAATAATTCATTTGGGAACATATTTATTTCTGTGTCTCTGTGAACAAACAGGTGTAGATATTCTTTTGGTTTTTCTAAGATTTTAAGGTTAGACCAGTTCATTTTTATCAACCTTCTTTAAATGCAATTTGAACAAGTGAAAAAATTTTAAATTATAATTACGCCAAAAGGTGTATACCTATTGATAATGGGCATAATTAATGATCTTTTAACCTTATTTAATCTTAAACCCTAATCTGATGGCTATGCATTGAAGATGCTGACATATTCTTAGTCGTCCTCCAAAATCAATGGATTATATTTATTGTTCATAACTTTCTTGCATTTATCAAAGCATCCCTTAACATGTTTACTTTTTAACATTTACCTAATCACATTAAAAAATTACTATAAGGATATGTAATTGCCACGTTCCATTTATAAACCTAATGCAACCAAACGTTTCATATTACCACAGACAGATTACCATAAACATTTTATATTAGAGGCACACGTTCTCAGTATACTCATAGCGACTACCTTTCAACATTCTCAGCAGCTAACAACCACAAGTTAACGACTATGCTAATATATATTCTTTAAATGCATTGCATTTTTTGTCAACCTTATTTAAATGAAACCTAAACCCATGCTCATTTTCTTCCCTTGAGCAAAACCATGATGGTTGGCTTCATTTACAAGCCCCTATCTCATGATATCACTACCATAAGATGCTTGGTTGAAAATTACATTGATGACATTCACAAGCCCAGGATATCACGACCATATGATGCTTTGTTGGTGATTACATTGATGTCATGTCCAACTAGTACCCCTTTTGGAACATGAAGGAGTATGGGAGCCAATTATTTCATGCTCTCATCCCATGACTGAGTATGAGCCATTCTCATTAATAACATTAATATAAAATCCCCTTTCTTGAGATATTTAGGCATCCACTACCCGTTAACTCAACTATTAATTAATAGCATCTTAAAAAACCCACAACTATCATGAAATCGTCATTAATGGAGACTGTGAGCTTCCCACCTCACCAGCCAAAACAACACCCATATTTGTGCATCCTTGTAAGATGGAAATCAAAGGTCCATAGACTGCAAGAAAGAAACAAGGAGAAGCAATTGAACCTTTGGCCACTAGTACAAAATACGTTAAACTAGATAAGTCCATGTTGATTTTAACACACCACGCCTCTAAGAAAAATGCATCCACGACTACATTGCATATTTTTTCGAGATGAATTAATTAAATGCTCTATACTTTCCAAAAGAAAAAAACTCAGAGACCACGAATATCCATCCTGATTCTTTACCCAGTGACATATATGAAACAATTCAAGTCTTTTTATCAATCATATAAAATCAAATGGGAATACTCACGTCTCTGATGTGGATTGATATAAAATCCAACGGGAATTCTCATCTCTTCCGTGAAAGAGAAAATGAAAAAAATAAAATAAAATAGAAATTTCAGATCTTTTAAAACCATTAGAAGTAGTATTTTTTTCTAGAAGCATTGTCAAAAAAATTTGGCTAAGAAAAAGTTCACAATACTAATGTTGTGATTTTCTTTCACTTTGAAAAAAACATTAAAATCATTATCTTTTATATTGAGAAGCAATGCCATTTTTTATGGTCCTAGTGAAAAGTTCACAATACTCATTCATTGTGATTTTTTTCCACATAGCCTAAGTCATGAGACTATAGAAATGAGTTGGTTCATTGACCAGGTTAACCAAATATTTTCACTATTTTCCATAGTTTAATATTATTTTCCATAATTTAATATTATATATAAAATTATATTATTATTTTTAAATATTTAAATTTATTTATGTCTTATTCCAACGACATCCTTGTTGAGATTGGAAACTTTATTTAATGCAATAAGCTATTGTCTCATGAATGTGAAATACTCAATTAGCTAATAATCTGGGGGTCTTATTCCGACGACATCCTTGTTGAGATTGGGAACTTTACTTAATGCAATAAGCTACTGTCACATGAATGTGAAATATTCAATTAAATTTTGTTGCGAGTTAACCATTAAACCACTATTCCTCGTGCGTACATGCACTTGCTCCTCCACCAGAGTGTGCCATGGATGGACACCATCTGTCTTCAACATGCCAATACATACTTTCTTATGTGTGTTGGAAATATTGCATCCATTAATACATTGCTAAGTTTAGAGATTTGGTTTGGTTTGTTAAAGATAGTTGAGATGTTCGCTTAATATCTCCATCTAAATTTATAATTAGTTGGATATAACTCCAACTATATATATTCATGTATTACATATTGATTGGTATATACATGTATTACATATTGATTGGTATATAATAGAAATAATTTTAATGTAATTATTAACTATGTTTGCTCTCCAATTTAGCAATTTGGTATCAGAGCCTAGTCTGGCTTAACTCCCTTACGGAGGGCCAGGAAGATGTGAGAGCAGTCAAAGTTGTTTTCCTGTAAATAAAGTATTTCTTTGAATGTTTGTTGTGTGAAGTTTTTATTCCTGTGTGTGGGTATTTGTTGACCGGCCTTCGGTGCAAATAACCATTGCCATCACTGTGTGTGCGCGTAGAGGAAATCGACGTGAACGTTGTGGGGCCATTGCGTGGAGGAGTTATTGCTGATTCAGATAGTTGGTCCATGAATCTGAGATCTTGTGGTCCAGTCTCTGCGTTTCAGAGTTCCTTTACGTTTCCTGGTGGTCGAGGCGTCCACTCTTTTGGTTGATTCTCATGGCTGATATTCGTGTCCCTGTGCGCTGCCTCTGTCATGTGGAAAATCTCGTGAATGATCCGCTCTCAACAAGAGGAAGTGCGTGTACTCGTGGGTTGGATTGCATACAGTGAAGAAGGATCTGTAGAGAGAAAAAGAAGAAACCACAAGAGTAGGCATGATCTAAACGCTGGATTGAAAACCATCAATCCAATCTCATGCACATGTATAGTTTACCCTTGTGCGATCGATCTTCAGCATCTGTGAAAGAAAGGAGGAGCACGCTGCCGCAAATACTCCTTGTTTCCTATCATAAAATATTGCGTGTGGAGAGACCATCGTTGCTTACAATCACGTGCCTATTGTTATGTGAATCGATCTATGTTGGAAATGAAATCTGCAAGGTGTTGTGGCATGTTCCATCCAACGGTACTTTTTGTGAAGGCGACCAAGTTATTTGAAATTTTGAGTATAATTAGTAATTGTTGGATAAAGTGGTTATATATTTTATATTTTTTTGGTTTGTAAAAATATATTATGATGCAGAATCAATTAATTGAATAGAATAACATAATTTTAATTAGTGATTCTCAAGGTTCTTCAGTATAAAGAGAATAAAGAGAACAGATCATTAATGGATTATGTCTTTCTCTCATATGTTGGTGGGACTTGTTGTACTTCGGTTCTTCAAGATCGTTAGTTATAGGTTATCCATATATATATTATTGTATGTGTGTTTAATAAGGTTGTATGATTGAGTGCTGAAAATATCTAGTAATCAAATCACTCTCCTATATGACTGTCGAAATTTTCTCTTCAGGAGAATTCCACAGATGGCAATGTATCAATAGGATAATTCAGTATCGAGATTGCCCTTGTGGAAGTCAAGAAGCATCAATCCTGCAAGTACATCAATGATGGTCTAAAGCGGTTATACTTTAAATGGATCAATTGATAGCTCGAAAGTGTGGAGAAGAAAAAAACTAAAACCGAAAGATTAGAAAGTGGGTAGATATTGCAATTTTTTTTTAACTATGTCTGCTCTTCAATTTAAAAATTACGTGTCCATCCATGGGAAACACAGGTAAGTAACAAGTCACCGNTCGAAAGTGTGGAGAAGAAAAAAACTAAAACCGAAAGATTAGAAAGTGGGTAGATATTGCAATTTTTTTTTAACTATGTCTGCTCTTCAATTTAAAAATTACGTGTCCATCCATGGGAAACACAGGTAAGTAACAAGTCACCGCTCATATCATTGAAGCACTTCCTCATCTTTCATAGTAAGAAATCTGCTTGAAGTCACCTCTCATATCAAGGAAGCACATCCTCATCTTTCACAGTAAGAAATCTTCCTCATGTGTTCATCCATGGCAAAAATAGGTAAGTAACAAGTCACCCCTCGAATCCTTGTATCATTTATCTTCCTCATCCTTGTATCCTTTATCTTCTTTGAAATCAATCTCGGGTTTATGTCATTGTGTTGAACACTAACTTATCTAGTAAAACATTATTAAAGCATTAATATATTAACAGAACATTATTGCATTATTGTAATGTATAAACTAAAGCGTTAATAGATTAATGTGTTATGTAATATATTAAAGTATTAATAAAATATAATGTATTAATACATTAATAAAGTATTAAACATTAATAAAGTAATACATTAATATAATAGTAATACAATGACATTAACTTATTTAGTAGAACATTATTAAAGTATTAGAACATTAACAAAACATTATTACATTATTTTTATGTATAAATTAAAGTGTTAGTAGATTAATCTATCATGTAACATATTAAAATATTAATACATTAATAAAAAATATTAAAATATTAATAATTGTTTAATAAATACATTATTAAAATATTAATACATTAAAATATTAATAAAGTAGTAATATACTAATAAAATAATACATTAATAAAATAGTAATACATTATTATGTTAATGTAGCATATAAATTAAAATATTAACTTACATTAATGAATGTGTTTTATTAATTAATAAAACATTTATACAATATTAATTGATACATTGCCAAAATATTAATACACTAATAAAAAAACACATTAATAATACATTATTATAGTAATATATATATATATATATATATTAAATGCATTAATAAAGTATTAATACAATGATAAAACAATACATTTATAAAGTAGTAATGCATTGACCTTAATGAGGTTAGTAATATATTCTTAAAGTATTAATACATTAATATATAATGTAACATATTAAATTATTTAAACATTAATAATACAATATTAAAGTAGTAATACATTAATAAGTACATTATTAAAGTATTAATACCTTAATAAATACATTAATAATTCATTTTTAAAGTACTAATACATTAATATAATTATTGACAATGAACATGGTAGATTATGATTGACCATGACCATGGTTTCTTATGGTTGACCGTGACCATGGTTAACTTTGGTAGACCTTGGTTGGCTTTCTGAAGAAAAGGTTGACTATGATTGATTGTGATCATCATTCAACATGGGTGACTCTGGTTGATCAAGACCATGGTTGACTATGGTTGACTGGGGTTTATTATGGTTGAGCATGCCCTTGATTGACCTTGGTTTACCATGTGGATATGATCATGGTGGGCCATGTTGATTATGTTTAACCATAGTTTACTATGACACTTCTACATTACAATGTTTATCATGTTTTGTTCATCACATTGCAACATTAGGTTTTGTTTGTCACATTGTGACATCAACTTTTATTCATCACATTACATCATAAGGTTATGGTTATCAAATTACTATGAAGGGTTTTTGTTTGTCACATTATGGCATTGAAATAGGCTTGTTATAGTCTGACAATGTATTATGTTCCTCACATTGTGACGTCGAGATATGTTTGTGTGATTTCAATGTTGGTGTTTAGTTGTCACATTACCACATTGGGTTGTCTACATGACATTGCGAAAATAGGTTGTGTTCATCTCATTGCGATGTTTGCAAATGTCTGTCACAATGCGACCTCAGAATATGTGCATCATATTGCAATGTAAGGATATGTTTGCCACATAATGATGATAGTGCAATGTTCATCACATTGTGATGTCATTTTATGTTCATCACATTGTGACGTCATTTTATGTTCATCACATAGTGACAACACAACTATGTTCATGATATTGCAATGTTTGGAAATGTGTGTCACATTGTGATGTCGAGATATGTGCGTCGCATTACTACATGAAGAAATGTTCATCACATTGCGATGACAAGGTGATGTGTGACACATTCTTACATTTGTTTATGTTCATCACATTGTGACGATACTATCCACATTGCCATGACATGGCTATGTTTGTCACATTGTGATGTTAGTTTGGGCACTATTCATGATATTGAAATGTTGGGACATTTTAATCAAAATGCCACGCTGGGAAATGTTAATCACATTGTGACATTGGGAAATGGATTATGTTCGTCACATTCTAAAGTCAAGAAATTTTCATATCATCGCAATGTTGGTCTATGTTTGTCACATTACCATATTGGGTTATCTACATGAAATTGCGACAATGAGATGTGTTCATCCCATTGCAATGTTTGGAAATGTTTGTCACAATGCAACCTTAGAATATGTNGTTTATGTTCATCACATTGTGACGATACTATCCACATTGCCATGACATGGCTATGTTTGTCACATTGTGATGTTAGTTTGGGCACTATTCATGATATTGAAATGTTGGGACATTTTAATCAAAATGCCACGCTGGGAAATGTTCATCACATTGTGACATTGGGAAATGGATTATGTTCGTCACATTCTAAAGTCGAGAAATTTTCATATCATCGCAATGTTGGTCTATGTTTGTCACATTACCATATTGGGTTATCTACATGAAATTGCGACAATGAGATGTGTTCATCCCATTGCAATGTTTGGAAATGTTTGTCACAATGCAACCTTAGAATATGTGCATCACATTGTGAAGTGATGATATGTTTGACACATTGCGACGATAGGGAAATATTCGTCACATTGCGACATCTGTTTATGTTCACCACATAGTGACGGCATGACTATGTTCATGATATTGTGATATTTGGAAATGTGTGTCACATTGTGATGTCACGATATGTGCATCATATTACTACATGAGGAAATGTTCACCACATTGCGACGACAGGGTGATGTGTGACACATTCTGACATTTGTTTATGTTCATCACATTGTGACGTTACTATCCACATTGCCATGACATGGCTATGTTTGTCACATTGTGATGTTAGTTTGGGCACTATTCATGACATTGAAATGTTTGGACATTTTAATCAAAATGCAACATTGGGAAATGTTTGTCACATTGCGACGTTGGGAAATGGCTTATGTTTTTCACATTGTGACATCGTGAAATGTTCACCTCATCGCAATGTTGATCAATGTTTGTCACATTAACATATTGGGTTATCTACATGACATTGCGACAATGGGATGTGTTCATCCCATTGCAATGTTTGGAAATGTTTTTCACAATGCAACCTCAGAATATGTGCATCACATTGCAACGTGATGATATGTTTGACATAATGCAACAATAGGTAAGTGTTCATCACATTGTGATATATGTTTATGTTTGCCACATAGTGATTACATGACTATGTTTGTCACATTGTGACTTCTATATGTGTTCATCAAATTGTGATGTTAAGATATGTGCGTCACATTGCAACATGAGGAAATGTTCATCACATTGTGAAGATAGCGTGATATGTGAGACATTCTGACATATGTTTATGTTCATCACAATGTGACATTACTATCCACATTCACATGACATGGATATGTTTGTCACATTGTGACATTAGTTTGGGAACTGTTCGTGACATTGCAATGTTGGGACATGTTTGCGAAAATTCCCCGTTGGGAAATGTTCATGACATTGCGACGTTGGGAATTTTTTGTCATAATGCCATGTCGAGAGATGAGAAACACATTGAAATGTTGGGAAATGTTCATCATAATACGATGTCGAGAAAGGGCAATGTTTTTCACATTGCGACGTTGGGAAATGTTCGTTAGAAGGTGATAAAGGATAATGTTCATCACATACTGAAGTTTGGTCATGAGCATTAGATTTCGAGGTTCATGTAATGAATTTATAGGTTTATTCATATTGGGAAAGGTTCGCAACATTGCGGCATTGGGAAATTTTATCATAATGCGACATGAGAGATGGTCTACATTAATGTATTATATTAATGTTTCAAAATTAAGATCCATTTATTGGGGGTTATGCTTGTCACATTTCAAGGTTGATTTATGTTTGACATATTGTGAAAATATAGGAACTTAGAGTCATACTTATTCTAAAGATGTTGATAGAAAATCATATTTTACTTTGGAGATGATGATTTATACTTGTCCTAAGGACATTGATAGTAAATCATATTCAACTTTTCACATAATGAATTATGTTGGTTACAAGGAAATTGATAGAAAATCATTCAATAATTTATATGTGTATTAGAGACATTGGTAGAAAACCATATTGAAATTTACAGATGATGATTTACACTTTTTGAATGACATCGATAACAAATATAGTTGATATATACTTTGCAGATAATGATTTATATATTTTCTAATAAAATTGATAGAAAATCAACTTGAAATTTGCATATAATGATTTATTCTTGTTATAAGGAGATTTAGGTAGAGCACATGTGGATCATATAATGTATATATTGCACCATGATAGAAAATATGACCATTATGCATCCATATTTTCATATTTAATAAATTGATGTTAAACAAATATCTTAATGAAATTTAATAAATATGTTAAAAAAAACTATCTTCAAATTTAAGAAAACATGTGTTCAAAATTTAGAAAAGTATCTTCATAACAATTTTATTTAGAAACTATACAAAAACTATTTAATTTACTCTATCAATCCATGACACACACAAGACAAGTTCACATCTACACCAACCATTCTAGAATATATCTACCATTATGATTACATAAGGAAATAGACCATCTATATAAATTTAACATTATAGAATATATCTATAAAATATCTACTCTAATAACTTATCATATTGTATTAGATCTATATTAAAAAATTGATAACATAATATATTATACATCAACATTAAATATCAAAAATAAAATAAAATTGTTATTATAAAAAAAATGGTTAATATTATACTATAATAAATAATAAAAGTATATTTAAATATATACTTTATAAAAATATTAATACTATAAAAAAAATATCAAATCAAAATTTTACGAGAAAATATGGTGTGATAAAGAGTTAGAGGAAAAAAGAAAATTAAGGTATTATAAATATGTAATCAACTCTAATCTAGAAAATCAAAATTATCTATCTGTTTTTCCAAGTGTAAAGAAAAAAATAAACATTGATAAGATAAGAACAAATTCTCACAAGTTCTATAGTGAAAATGGGCGTTGGTGAATTCCTAAAACACCATGGGATGAAAGAGTGTGTTACATTTGTGACACTAAAAAGGTTGAAGATGAAAAACACTTTCTCTTAGATTGTCCATCCTATACCCATATTAGATCTCATTTTCAAAATATCTATCACACTACCAACCTTCCTAACCTCTTAACTCAACAAAGGTATGGTGATCTTGAAAAACTTCTCTTAATGTTTTTAGAGCACATAAACCAAATTCTAAAGAATCACAAGTAATCACTTACCCTCCTAAGGTCTGATAGACCAATTCTATCTTAGTAGACGTTAATCATCATCATCATCAATAAATATAAATCATATATCAAACTATTATTTAATTTTAAAAAATAAAAGGAAAGTGAATAACAATAAAATATAAAATATAAAAAATACTATAAAAAAATAATATTAATTAATTTTTTTTACAAAATAATATAATTATAAATTATTATTTTTTTATCTAAATTTTATATTTAAACTTATATACTCAAAACTTAGCTTTAAACTTAGTCAAAACTTTAAACTTCATATTTTATAAAATGTGAATTTTAAATTATAAAGTTTAACCAAATAATATTAATTATAAATTTTAACAAAATAATATAATTATAAACTAATTTTTTTAATCTAAATTTCATATTTAAACTTTATATTTTCTATACTTAAACTTAACTAGTCAAAACTTTAAACTTTTTTTTTATAAAATAATAAATTCTAATAAAATAATATAATTAAAAACTAACTTTTCTTATCCAAATTTCATATTTAAACTTCATATTTTCTATAATCGAAACTTAACTCTAAACTTTAATTAAAACTTCAAATCACTGGGCGGAGGGGGTCCCTTGTCCCACAAACAAGGAGGTCTTATACACCAATTTGGTGTGCTGGTTTGGCTATGACCTTAAAAATAAATTATTATTATTATTATTATTATTATTAATTACAAAATAAAATTTCAAATTAATAAATAAATTTTTAATATTTTTTAATATTAATGATCAACCAAAACTTTTATTAATATTATTATTATATAAAAATAATGTTTATTATAAAAAATATATTTATATTAATAATATACAAATAAATATATTACTATTTTTATTAATATTTATATTTTAAATGTGAATGTCATTATAATCTATTTTTATAATTTGTTTTTAATGTGAATGACAATAAGACATTATAATCAATTAATACATAATAATCCATTTTTATAATTATATTTATATTTTAAACCTGGATTACAACATGAAGTTATAAACAATTAATATATAATAATCCGTTTTTTACAATTATCCCCAATAAAACTTTGATAGGCGCTATGTCTGATTGCACATGACCAGGGTGAGGTTGATTTGTTTGAATCATCACCATCACCATCACCCGGATCGTATATATGATGTCGAGAGGGATCCCAAACCATCACATATAGATTGAGAGGTCGAAGAATTAGATGAAATTATGATGGCTCACATTGCTCTATCAACTTCGTCTAATTTGAACGACAACATATATTCCATCCCTCGATGCACTAGTAAGCATCATGGAAATTTGTGGAACGCTGATCTCATAAAAGTTCTTCACTAGCCTTTTGGGATACCAAAAGTCTTTCAAATTATTTTTTATTTATTTCAGTGTAACAAATAGTTAACACATTATATTTGTTGTAAACATCTATTATATGATTTGAATCAATCTACGAAAGTATTGGAGAGATAATAATAGTTATTAACATTTCTTTGAGACTTTTAACTCTCAATTTTTTTCCCTTTACAACAAAAGACACTATGTGGCTCTATTTCAGTTAGATTCTACTGACATGTTGTTTTTGCGGTTTCCCATTCCAGATCTAAACAAACTTGTAAATCATCAATCACAGATTAAAAAATATACGAATATTTAATAAATATTAAATGTGAAGTGATATTAAGTTTTCCATTGAGATCTAAACAAACTTGTAAATCATCAAGATTAAAAAATATATGAATATTTAATAAATATTAAATGTGAAGTGATATTAAGTTTGTCATTGAGGAAGTGATATTCTTCTTACTATAAATCGATTTTGTATCCACGCTTTGAAAACCACATCCCAGATCTAAACAAACTTGTAAATCATCAACCACATATTAAAAAATATATGATTATTTAATAAATATTAAATGTGTAGTGATATTGAGTGCACCATTGAGAAAGTGATATACTGCTTATTATAAATTGATTTTGTATCCATGTTTTGAAAGCCACATTCCAGATCTAAACAAACTTGCAAATCATTAAAAAATATATGAATATTTAATAATATTAAATGCACATTGATATTAAATGCGCCATTGAGGAAGTGATATTTCACTTACTATAAATCTAGTTTGTATCCACGTTTTGAAAAAAACATTCCATATTTGAACAAACTTGTAAATCATCAACCACTGATTAAAACATATATGAATATTTAATAAATATCATTGAGGAAGTCACATTTGTAATTTAAGTAAATCGATTACAGATATTTGAAAGAGACAGTGAATGCGTGGATGAGGGTCGACCATTGAAGACACAAGGCACAATGAATGCATGGATTTGGGCAGACCATTGAATGAAGGTCGATTCAAAACCTAAAACATAAATTTAACATAACATCTCAAATGATCTAGAAATTATAATGGAAGGAAACTAATTGCAGGAATTTTTTACAGAGAAAGATGTTATCTTGTCTTTCTTGATGCTTTTATTTGATACTCTTCTTGTGAGTTTGATATGTTGTTCTAGCTATTTTGCTCCAAACACATCCAATCCAAACTCGTTCTCTTGCTTTACTAGAAATACATATAATCCATCCAAAATTCCTCTACAATACTGATGTGCATATTGTGATGTGCATATTGTGCTTGTAGGTATATGAAAGAAGGTCATAATATGAAATGACAAAGGTCTGCATGCATTCAATATGGAAAACATGAAATCAAGCCCCTTCCTCCCATAAATTTAATTAACTTTAAATTGGAAAATGTGGCGCCTTAGGTATTTGAAGCACATGTCCCATAAATTTAAATTGAAAAACGTGTCCTACCTCAGGTATATGAATCACCTATCTCCCATAAATTTTAATTGCCAAATGTGGTCTGCCTCTGATAAATAATTTTATTGGAAAACTTCGCATGCATCCAATGTAATCAAGCGCCTATCTCACATAAATAAAATAAATAATTTTAAATTGGAAAACATGGCAATAGGAATTTAAAATGTGGTAATAGGTGTTTGATACTTGTAATGGAGTTGAACTAGTTTCCACTAATCATTCAAACGTGGAAATCATATAATGTTACAATAATTTTTTAATATGATTAGGTAAATGTTAAAAAGTAAACAAGTTACCAGATGCATTCATAAATGCAAGGAAGTTATGAATAGTAAATCTCATTCATTGATTTGGGAGAACGACCAAAAGTATGCCATCATCTTCAATTGCTAGCCATTAATTACTAAAACTGTTAGCATCTCATTAAAAAATAATGTGATTTTTCAGGTTGACATCTCATAGAAAAAAGAGATTGTAGGCTTCTTCAATAGAGTGGATATGTCCAACATGACAAGCTGAAATAACAATTGCCTTGTTATTCAATTTTGAATCAAAGGCAACTTTCCAATACATATAGGCTCAAAGCCATTACAACATATTCATTATGATCTTTATTCATGTCATTATTAAAATTTAACTCTGGTGGGAAGGATAACAACATTCATCACAACCATCCAAACTACACTCAATTGACAAGCCTATTAATATTATTGTGTAAATAAAATTTATTATTTATAATAATATGTTGGTAGATCATAAAGAGTAAAGTTGTATTTTTGTTATAATTTTTTAATTTTAAATTGTTAATTACTTTTTAATATTTAAAATAAAGAAATTCTTAATTAATAAAAAATTAAGGTTAGATCATGTTGCAAGATTAAAAAATTGCTTTAACCATTAGATACTCAATATCATATCTAATTACCATTAAAACTTAAAAAAAAAAAAAATTACTTAGTATTGAAAAATACTTAATATTTAAGTCCATACATTAACTAATTGCAATTTAATTTCATTCACATTAAAAATTACTTCTATTTCCTTTTCTCTTCCTTTAACCTTAGTTTCCTTTTATTTATGGTAGTGTCGTAGAGAGACCTCATTCGCATTTTCGTGGAGAATCTCATTCATCAGCCTCTCCATTTCCACATGTATCTTAGGTAGAGATTCATTAACCTTAGTTTCCTTTTATTTATGGTAGTGTCGTAGAGAGACCTCATTGGCATATTCGTGGAGGATCTCATTCATTAACCTCTCCATCTCCACATCTATCTTAAGTAGATACTCATTAGGAGAGGAGAGGGAGGGAGTGAGGTCCCCCTACAGGTGTGTATGCGAAAGTAATTTCACTTTCAAAACATAAACTAACATAGCTAAATATTCCTGATGGATTGGTTGCTCTCGTGATTTTTAATAACGTTCCATTAATGAACTAAACAATTTTTATATAACTACCATAAACACTTTTTGAGTTAATAGAGGAAAGTCACAATATTTTATAAGAGTAAACCTGATTTTATATAATATATAGAAATAACAAAGTCATCAAAACTTATTTTATTTCCTACACAAATTTAATTCTGTATATATATTGAATGGAATATAATGTTAATAGTCACTGTAAATGGAATGTGTTGTTTTTTTGGGGTCTAATTTCTTTGTCATTTTCTGTCAATTTTTTTTTATCCTTTTCATTTAAATTGTTTAATTTTTTTTATTGATATTGTAATAATAATTTAAACTATTTTAAATATTAAAATTAAATTATTTATTATTTACATAAAATATTATAATTTATTTATTATTATTATTCAAATTAGAAGAATTAATAAACAATAATTAAAATAATTTTAGTTGTTTATTTTTTATATTAAATCAAAGAATTATTATAATTAAAAAAAATATTTTATTTGTGAAATCACACATACGAAATGTTTTATTTTTTTATAGTAAGAATTTTTATGATTTTAATGGTACACACATTTAATGTCGTCAAATAGACTTTTGGTAGAGTAGAGTCACAACTTCATGAACAATAAAAGTTGCATTGACCACAAGCTTGATATTCAAAATCCATGGAATAAAAGATGTGATTAAAAAAAAACAAAAAAGTCAATGATTTTTATTGATCTCCATATCTATTTATACATATTTCCACATAACAATTGCATTGACCACAATCTTGATATTGAGAATCTAGGTAATAAAAAACGTGATTAAAAAAAACATAATCAATGAATTTCATTTATGCTTCATGTCTATATATCCATGTCTCCAGATACACCCACACAATCACATAGATATGAGACTAATAAATCTCACAACACCAAATCATTTAAGCAATTCAATGAAATTAATATTGACATAAGTGAAGACAGTACACCCTCCAAAATTTGAATAATTTTATAAAAACAAGACTTTAATCTCAGATGTCTATGCAGGAAATTTATTTTCGTTTTTGGTAAATTCGAATCTGGAAAATTTTTGCCATTTATGGCAATTTTAAATTTCGAATTTAATAATTGTATTTAATAATTGTGACTATTGGGAAGAGATCTGTTTGGACTCAACTAACTATTTGACTATGACACTTGTATCACAACAACATATTTATATTAATTGCAGGAGGACAAATGGAACGACCATGTTAAAATCAGCTGACCATGACTCCATGAGTAGGGAACATGTTGGAACTACCTCTAGGTTGATTATGAGAAGTGGAAAATTAGAGATTTGGCCACTGGCAGCCCCTGGAAATCAGGGATTAAGAGAGCTGTGAAAATCCCCAAAGGAGGGAAAAATACCCAGGCAAAATTTGATAAATAGCATATGCAAGGAGGCAGGACACTACCAAGTATGCTGGGAAAGGATTCCTGAGCTCTCTTGCTATTATGAACACTGCGGATTGAGTGTGAGGTGAGAGGAGCCTGCTGAAACAGAATTGCCTTGTTGTTATGAGCACTATTGAGTAAGTGTGAGGCAAGAGGATAACTATTGGAATTGAAGGACATTGCTGAGGAGGAGTTTCCAAGTTCTCCCTCATGGATTCATGGTCAAGCTAGGGGGTGAATCGGGCAAGTGACTTTGGCTACCCTATTCTACGGTTGGGAGGAATGTGGTTATTCCCTTTGTCTTCCCGCAGATTGGATTCATATATGTTGATCTACCCCTCTCTATTTTGAATGGCTATGTTTTGATTGATGGAAGGTATCTGATGTGTGATTATATCTAATTGTGTTAATGTAAACCTTTCCCTCTTTGTTCTTGGATGTTTTGCGGGTAAATGATATTATGCATCTAATTGTTTCTAAATTGGAAATAATTATTTCCATGGATAACGTTTATCGTGGTATTAAATGTACAATCACAGTTTAAATTCTGGAGTGGTCCCTCCCGAAATCTGGAAGTGCTAGGAAAATTTATTTTTATAGAGGTTGAGTTTAAGAAAGCCGGTCCATTTACGGGTTAGGTTTAATATGAAGTCAAAATACTAGATGTACAAAATTCAGAAAGTTAAAGAATTCTAGGAACTCCCGAAAACCAAACTCAGATCCCTCGGATCATCATTTATAATTTCCAAACTCTGATGAAATGATATTCTTATTCTTGTATTTACATAGGTGCACAGATCTAGTATTGTTGGCGTTTAATGCACTATTTAAAGACGCTCTAAGTGAACATAATAGGAGTTACCTTTTATAGAACCTGTTACCCTATTGTACCCTTTTTATAGATTATATGCGTATAAAACTCAGAAGTTAGATTTATTTTTTGGAATTCTGATAAGTAAACGGATATTAAATCCTTCTACACCTACTGTTTCACAGAACGAAAGTAAGAATACCAGTACAAGGTAAAAATCTTAGAATTATGAAAATAATGTGATTTTCGGCATTCAGGACTTGTTGGTTACATTATACAAAGTTCCCTTGCTTTTCCAAACCCCGAAACCCTGAATCCCGAAATCCCGAAGTGTTGATCCCACACCCTTTCAACTTTCGGAATTCGGGAGTTGTTGTGTGTTTTTGGCATTTGAAACCCCGAAATCCTGAATCCCGAAATCCCGAAATGTTAGTTCCTTTCTTTTTCGCAATTCGGGAATTGTTGTACGTTGGATGTTTGGCTATGGAACTCGTGAAGTTCCGAACCCCGAAATCCTGAAAAGCGGGTCAAACCTTCCCTTTTTCGCATTTCGGAAATTTGTTTATGGTGAGATTTGGATACTAGAACTCACGAAGTTCTGAACCCCGAAATCCTGAAATGCGGGTCACACCTTCCCTTTTTCGCTTAATGCTATCGATCCTAAGAAACTACGAAGAGAAGAGCGATGGAGTTAAGGAGGTAAGTTGTACAAAATCAATAAGGTTATTAGTTACATAAGGAGGTTATGCAAGAGGTTATTCACTGCATTTTTACTATTTTTTTTTCTTAATGTTAGAATGAAAATTAAAAGAATTTTTCAAAAATAATTATTTTTATTTTAATGTAAATATTTTCACATAAAATTTCTGAATACAAATTATAGTAAAGTTTAAAATTTTTAACACATTTTATATTATATCTATTAAATATGTTAAATTTTAAAATTTCAATATATTTCATATCTAAAAACATTATTATAATGAAAATAATTGTTTATGCAAATTTTATATAAACTAATATTTTTCCAATAAATCAAGCAAACCAAATGCAAGGCATATATACAAGATTCCCTGTGCAATTTAATATACCATATGCAAACTAATAGCCTTCTTTTAAAATTTAGAAGTGACAAACTAATAACCTTCTTTTAAAATTTAAAGATAATAAATTATATGAACATATATATAATATTCTCTGCAATTTACTATACCATCTACACACTAATAACTTTTTTTAAAAATTTAGAAGTGGCAAACTAATAACCTTCTTTTAAAATTTAGAAAATTTAAAAGTGAGTAGAATGGAGACGAACTTTTTTATATCGAAAATTCGCTATGATTGTTTGTCAAGTTCTAAATCTAACAATGTAGGTGCAACAATCTAGGGCCATTCGTGACCGTTTGACTAGACAATGGGAAGGAAGGGGACCTTTGAGTTTGTAATTTTCTCCACTAAATGGACATACTACGATGCCTAGACCATGGGAAGAAAGAGAGCATTTGAGTTTGTAATTTCCACAACTAAATGTAGAGACTAAAATGCGAAGAAAGAGAGCATTTAAGTTTGTAATTTCCAAAACTAAATGTACAGACTAAAATGCTATTAAGAGAAGACAAAAACAAGCATCAATTTGTATACGACCGGCATTGTTATATTTATGTTCAAATGTGAAATTTTGTTGATTTTCTCACACTTCAAGTAATATTTGGCTCCATGTTCAAATTTAGCAAATTTAATATTTGGCTCCATGTTCAAATTTAACAAACTTCCATATAAAGCTTAAATTTATCTTATTTATTGTTTGGTACTTGTTTTCCAATGTCCAAGTTGTTTTAGATTTTTGGGAAAAAGGTGTTTAAAAAAATTTGAAATATTATTATTAATATGTATTTATTTATTTATCTTTTAAAAGTAATTTTTTTAATTTTATTTAAAAAAATATATTTTTATGTTTCAAAATATTATTATGGCCATGTATTAGTTTTTGTGAAAATTAAATATTGTAAATAATTAATCCAATTATTATGAAAAATCATAATTTTGATATTGAAGATTTGAAATATAATAAATTTTTATATTAAAAATGAATTATTTTTTAATATCCAATTTTATTGAAATAACAATTTAAACACTTTAAATTTGAAATTTGAAAATTTCCACCAAATAAAATAAAATAAAAACGATATTTTAAAAGATAGTTTGATTTGCTACATACAAAATTAGACTTAACTTATACTCTAAGTGATGTCATTGTTTCATTAATGTTTAATTTGTTCAAATGTAGTGTTATGCCTATGTAGATTACACATGTACAAGGGATTCCTTTAATGCTAAGGATGGTGAGATTTTTAGAAGAATGAATGATTTCATGGTTTTAGATTCTCTACTAAGAGGGAAAGATGTCATAGCTTTCAAGCATATTCAAAAGGAAGTGTTTTATAATAGGATTTTATAACTCTCAAGCATATTCACAAAGGGTGTATTTTATATAAGATGGTGTCTTTTATATTAGTTGGGCTCCCAATTGGGGTGTTTATTTCCTATGGAGCCATGGAGGAGGGATTACTTAACAGAAGGGAAGGTTTTATAGTTCTAACATGTTTTTCTAAAAATGTGATTTCATAGATGTGTTGTGTTTTTACAAATTGAGTAATTTATTGTACATAGGGTTAGGAATTATTATAGATGGATTTAATATGAAGTATTAATGTTCATATATTGTAATAGGACCAAGAATATAGAGATATTTAGCCAAAATAATTATTTCATAACTTTGATACATCTTTAAAAGTGGGTATTTATTTTGATTAAATTTAATTGCACTTTTAAGAATAAAAATTATAAAATTTGCCCGCACGGGTGTAGACGGATTGGCAAGTGCCGTGTAAATGGAAGGAAATGTGTAAATGAAGTCTCATGTTCGATTCTCACCCGGACTTATTCGTGCGCCATTCTTGCGGAAAAAAAAAAAAAATTATAAAATTTAACTGGTAAGGATATACTCCATCACACAACAACATAATTTAAATTCAACAACTTCATTTAGCTTAGTGAAATAATTAGTATATTATTATTACTTTTTTTATCCACTCAAAATATTTTATTTTGTAAATAAAAATATAAATTACCTTGCCATAGCAGAAATCTTAAGTGTCGAGATATACATTATAGCAAGCCACTTGTTCTGCCACCTTAGTGGAAATGAGAATGCGTGAGCATGAAAATTATTCACAGTTCCAAAACTTAGGGAAAAAATGACAATTGTTGATATACAAACCAGGGGACTTGCCACTTGTTTTGCCACTCTTGTGGAAACCAAAACAAGTGATGGACAAAGTGCCCCGACTGCCTATCAGACTTGAGCCTATTGGACCTTAACCAGAGACTAGCATAGGCAAAATTTGCAAAAAAATCGCCATTAAACCAAAGAAAAAAACCTGTGAGAAGGATATGCATGTGGTGAGCCCGAGCATCCATCTTGACAGAGTCTGAATGTGAAGCGTTGACAACACGTCGGGAAGCAGCTCTTCTCAGGCTTGCTAGACATCGAATCATACAGGGCGTCTGAACGTTTGCTGAAGAAACTCTGACAGTGATGCTGCTTGGCCAGGTCCCTTCTCATCTCAAAGATTAAAACCAGGTGGTCTTCTGTGAGTCTATAGGATTCTGGAACTGGGTGACTATGATCCTCTTGAGCCTAGTTTTCCTCCAAAGTGGCAACGACAGAGTCAAAGGCAGCAGTAGAGTCTGTGACAGGGTCTTCTTCCATGGAGACATTGGAATTGCGCCTTGAGTGGTCCTCTAGAGGTAAGGCTTCTTCTTCCACCAAGCATCTCGTTGCAACTAACTCCTGAAATGGACTAGTGGTGCAGGTGGCGGGATGATTCTCCAGGGTGGTTGAAGGAAAAAAAAGGAAAGAATTTTGCCCAATTGGGCAGAACTTCTTCTTCCACTGAGAATCCCCCTTAGAGACTCTCAGTGTTGGGAGGACTTGGCTCCTAATGAGGCTGCACGAACCAATTTTTCCTAGAGAAACCCAGATGGTCCTTGTCTGGAATTGGAGTTCAAGAGGTAAGTCCCGGGCCATGGTGAGGCCAAGGCTCTGAAAGAGTCTGCACACACCAGTTCCTCGAAGAGCCCAGATGGTCTCCTCCTGACGTGAGATCTCGAGAGGAAGGCCATGGGCGGTTGTGCTGTCCAAACCTTCTATACTAGGTTGGCCCTCATCAGGGCTTGCCTCGTTCTCATGGCATGGTCGTGCAGGCACCAAACAAGCAGAAAAATTGATTGAGCAAGATGAATCTTGGAAAATAATTAACAGAATGAAGGGCTTTGGGCCCAAGTGCCCCAGATAACACTTCTCGCATAGTGAAAAGACCAGGAGGGTAGAGGCATTGATGGCTCTGGTAGTCATTAGTGCAGGTGTGATGACAATCTAAAAAATCGTACTTAAGTCAAGGAGCCAAGCCTGGGCTTCCAATAAGGCCCGACGCACTAAGGCTTGGCTCTTATCCATGAGAAACATCACGACTGGACAAGGAGGGAGGGTGGCAGCTAGGGGCTTTAACTACCCTCGTGTGGCCCATGTGTCACCCCATCCTGAGATTTATCCACACAATATATAACACCAATATTATTTTTAAATTCCATCATCATTAACAACTTCATTTAAATTTTTAAACTAAAATCATAACTTAAAGAATAAACCAATTTCAATTAAAATTAATTTAATTTTAATATCTTTATAATTCCAATTAATAACATTAATATGAAAACTTTCTTCAATTTATTAAAGCATTCTCATTCACACACACTTAAAGATGGGTAATAATAATATGCTATTACGGAAAAAAAAATTCAGTACTCTTATCGTCCTAACCGTGTAATGACAAAATTAATGATATAATATTGCAGACTATCAATCGGAGGGTTTGCCTCCCTTCATTCAAACTTTCAACTGGATTTCAATATCTTCTGTGTAGTCATTTATATTCTTCTCGATGTTCTGTTCGATCGATTCTAGCTCCTGACCTGCATCCACCATTGCAGCCTCAATTCGCGGGTTCGTTTTGTGGCGATAAATGCAGTATAAAACCATATAACCCAACCCCAATGTCACTCCAACGATGTTTGGCGCCTGCGCGATATGAAAAACAGGAATATCAAATATCAAATTCATCCAGAACTTGATACAACTGGATTTGTTGATAGTGGAGGGTGATATAAAATCTTGACATGAATATTCTCACATGAAGTAGTAAAAGCCATTTATTATGATACATATATTACCATGATGATAAAGTCTCGGCTGAGAGCGCCATACACCATCCACAACAAACTTCCGAGGAAAGCGAACAGGGAGAAATAGACGCTGGGCATGAATTCCACACTCTTGGTCTGAATTACCAGTCTCTGAATGTATGTTGAAGCAGAGTATGGAAATATAAAAAAAAAACGTGATTAAAACAAGCATCATTAATTGAAGAATCCTAAGGTATCATGTGATGATAATGAATGCTATTTTTTATAATTTTTCATTCCGCAGGTATGTAAAGAATGTTGTTACCGAAAATCTAATACAATCAAGATCTTACAATTCGAGATAGAGGAGAAGCGTAGAGAATAACAGTGGCCACCATTCCTGCTGTTCCTACAAACATCTTCTTATGGTTGTGATCATGGACAGCACAAAAAGAAGATATTGCAATAGCGCCAAAAACCACCAACAAGCCGACAACCATCTTACCGATATTCCTCTGCAGACAGAATATATATAAACAGCTTATCCACTGGCGAATGCATGCTAGGAATTATATTCTATTAAAAACAAGTCACTAATTAAGGCAGAGAACTTAAATTAATATTATTTGCAGAGGAAATATGAAATATGACGAGACAATACTTTGGGTTTTGGTGGAGCGAAACGGAGATAGATGCAAAGGAAGCAGCACTGTAGAAGCAGGCCAATGCCATTGACAACCATAACAACAACGTTATCCCATCCATTGCTGATTAGCGGCGATCCATACCATGTGTATAAAAGACAGTTGAAGAGGGCTATTGCATACGGAAAGCCTGAGAAACTCCCAGTAGTTCTCCTCTCTATCACCCTCTTGAACGTGGTACTGTTCACGAATATTACACAATAAAATTTCAACGTTATACATATATTATATTCAGTACTGAACCTGTTTTTAAATTTCAGTTTATTAATACATGAGAATAGGCTGAGGGGAATACTTACATTGATGCACCATACATAAGCAAAGCAAAGCAACTTCCTGTAATTTCAATTTCATGTCAGACAAATCAGGTAACATAATTAATATTTTGTTCATCTACAACCTACTATAAAAATCAAGTCTAATATGATCAGATGAATTCAAGGTTATGCTCAGGATATGGTAGATTTAACGAACCTAAAACGCCAACCCCCAAACGTACAAAGTTATTCATCATTTCTTTGTTCTCGAAACGAAATTAACTTGTAAGAGAAAGGACAAAGAAACCACGTCTCTTTGTCCAACAACGGAAATAAGAAAAACGCAATGTCTCTTAGCGAGAGGGTGGCTTAAATCCTTTGCTTATAGCATCGAACCTGATGAGCTTAACCCGATTCAACTGAAAGCGATGGACAATTCATATTCATTGACAGATATGGAGTATACGGGAAGAGCGAAGACGGTGACACTGTTCTGACAATGAATACTAATTATTAATTAATTAATAAGAAGCGTGTGAAATAAATAAAGAGCGTTCGCGCGGGAGTGGGAAACCACCATCAACATTTTGTTTCGACACCTGCGGGGAAGCTGAAAAATCTCAGGTGTCAAAAATCTCAGCATGAACCTTGAGATTTTTCAGTTTCCCCGCAGGTGTCAAAACGAAATGTTGGTGGTTTCCTACTCCCGCACGAACGATCTTTATTTATTTCACACGCTTCTTACTAATTAATTAATAATTAGCATTCATTGTCAGAACAGTGTCACCGTCTTCGCTCTTCCCGTATACTCCATATCTGTCAATGAATATGAATTGTCCATCACTTTCACTTTCAGTTGAATCTTTCCTTTATTTCCATTATTCGCACATGGACTAACGGACTAATTTCCAAAGAAGTATCTTGAAAGTCATTTCAAGTCATTGATTTTAATTTGAACGATTTATATGCAACGGTCTATATATTATTAAGATAAGTATTGCAGAATATTTTGTTCAATGATCGTTTGCATCACTTCACTTAGTCACTCTGAGTAATAACTAGCACAGTCGCAAAGTCTGAACGCCGATAGGTATTTGCATTGAAACCAGCTTTAAAATTCCACTCTATTTAAAAAAAAACAATTAAAAAAAAAACAATTGCCATTCACACTCTAAAAGTGGAATGAGGATGTTCACATTCTAACATTTCAATTAGTGGGTTTAATTATTTAAACTTGATAATAAAAACTTAGACATATATTAATTCTTGTTAATATTTAAAAGTGACAATTATATAGTCTTATAATATTAGGTAAATGTGAAAAAGTAAACAGGTTAATGGATGTATTCATAAATGTAAGGAAGTTATGAAGAATGAATCTTATACATTGATTTGAGAGGACGACTAAGAATATGCTAACATCTTTTATTGCTAGCCATCAAATTAGGTTTTTAGATTAAAAGATCATTAATTGTGCACATTGTCAATAGGTGTATACCTATCGGGCTTAATTAATATTTAATATATTCATGTGTAATTTTTTTAATGAAACAATTTTATTTTGGGGTTGTCCCATTGTTATAGGTTTTTGTTTTTTATTAAGGAATTCTGCAATATAAATCTCAAATCTTTGTGAAATTAAAATTTTCTGTTATTTAAATTAAATTTTTAATATAAAAATGGATTCAGCTTGTTGAAAAATTGGTAAAACACTTTGATTATACAAATTTAACCATTAAAATCTGCTAACCAAATTTTAGACAAATATCCTAAGAAAACAAAAACCTAACACATTTATTAAACTTGATTACAACTTAGTCTTACCTTTCTTGAGCGAAATTAGTTTATCTTATTCTCCGAAAACAACACATTTTAAGTATGTTGGAAATCTTGCATTCAAAATGTATATGTACACGAAAGAATGGACTGTAGAAAATGAGAATCAATATTATCAATAAAAATAATGAGAAATTGATTCTAAAATTGACTTTTTTTTTTTAATAAGATATTTTTCGATAAATAAAATAATGAGAAATTGATTCTAAAATTGACATTTTTAGTAAGATATTTTTCATTATATTTAAATCACAAATATTAAAAACTTCATAACAATGACCTTTTATGTGTAAAATCTCAGTTTGGAGACTTTATGGTTTTTTCTCCATTGAAATATACATATACATTATGTCATATAAGGAAATATCAATCATAATCAACTATTTTTGGAATCTAGGTTCTCGATATACTCTATATAGAACTCAATGCTGGTATAAACTCAATGTAAGTAAAGGTGTTAAGCGAAGTTACTTGATTATATCCATCTTAATTAAAAATTTAATTTTAATCAAAGTATGAGAAGTTTGCATCTTGAGTCATATATATATCATAACCAACTATTTTTGAAGGTAAGATATACTACACATATAGAACTCAAGGTAAGATATGCTACACATAGAGAACTCACTCTTAGTATAATGTCATGTTAATAAGTCAAGTTACATGATTATATCAATCTTAATCAAGTTTTTAATTTTAATTTAAGTATCAATGTAATATATACTACACATAGAAAACTCACTACTAGTATAATATCAAGTTAATAAGTGGCATGATTATATAAAGTTTAATCAATTTTTTAATGTTAACTTAAGTATCAAGAAATGTCTATTTTGATTTTTTCAATGTTTAATGTCAAGTTAATAAATAAGCCAAGTCATTTAACTTAAGTATCAAGAAATGTATATTTTGATTTTTTTCAATATTTAATGTCAAATTGATAATCCAAGTTACTTGATTTTATCAATCCTAATCAGTTTTTTAATATTAATTTAAATATAAACAAGTGTAGATTTTTTAATTTTTTTTTTTTGCATGTTTAATATATTTAGAGTTAAAATAAATATATATTTAAAATTAAAATTAAAATAAGTTTAATTATATATAGATAAAAATAAATTTATTATTTAAACTTTCTTTTAATGCTCACTTTGTATTAAATTTTTTGTTTGCTAATGTATCTATGACTTGCAGGATTGTGGTCTAAGAAACTATCGTGAGGGCATCTAAGCCATCAAAATCACCTCGGTGTTGTGGAAAAGTTTCTCCTACTGACATGTGAAACCCCCCTTGGATCAAGACTCATTTGATCCGAGACAAAAAGTAACAAATGGTTTTGTACTTTCTCACTAGATCTACCTTATATACCCACAAATAGAATGGAAAGAAAATATGAGAGAACGAGGTAGATGGATTACTCCTTTCAATCGGTTATCCTCGTTGCTCTGGCTCTTGATCTTGATGTCCAAGATCTCTGTATGAAATGAATTCAGTAAAATATAAAACGACACCTCATTCTTCCACGATATATTGTTAAGTAAAATAGACCTATCTACTTTGAGCTAAACAAAAAAATGATGTGCATACATTGAAAAACATAAGCATTAGGGGAATAGCCCAAGTTATATTATATAGAAACAAATAAGTAATGAAGCATTTACAACCTTGATGTAAATGTTATGGAAGCTTGATCCAGGTGGTTATCGATGGCCACCCACCTGTTCCACTGGCTTGAAAAACAATTTTCCACCTTGGCAATTTTTCGGTAGTTTTTTGGGTTCCAAACTTTTGGGGTCGTTTTGAGGCCCTAAACGATGTTTTGTTAGGGATTTGGGGCCCAGATGAGTACCATAGAACTAACCTGGTCTAGTCGACATTTTTTCTTCTGGGTTAGACCTTTCCAACGGACTATCGTGCGCCTAAAACAGAGATCATATGCATAAGTTACGACCTCGGGAAGTTGATGTACTAACTTACCCAAACGGGGCCCACATGACTTTTGGCGCTTCATCTCCTAGGGTTAGGTTTTTGGATGTCTAGGGTTTTTGGATGTCTAGGGTTTTTGACATTCTTGTTTATTGTAAAAGCCCTTCAGAGCCTCATTGTAACCATATTCTTGTGAATGAGCGCAGCCGTCACATCTCTTCTCAGAGATAACCCACCACCATTCAAACAAGCTTGTTTTCCGCTGCATTTTACAGTTTCAACCTATTTCCTTATTGAATTCAAAACCGGTTTTAATGTATCTTTGTTATTTTGTCTTAAGCATCTTTTAATAATCTGTATTTATTTTGTTATGCTAATAAAATCTAGATCAGTGGTATTAAAGAGGTCTGCTCCTTTTCGTCTTAATTCCTGTCCCCAACGAGGTTAGGGTACAAAGAATTAGGTCTCGAGCTTTCTTCTTTTGAGGACGAAAGCTCTCGCACGCCCCAACGACCTCTCATGACAGGAGAATAGAAATATGACAGGACAGGAGATCCTTTCAAAATGTTGCTTGAGGAAGCCCTCACGCAAGAGAGGAACGAGATGATGGATAGTTTCGTGCAAATCCTTCGGCGGCTACCAACAGGCGATGCATCTTCCTCAAATAGAGGTGTCGCCCCCTTCAATGTACAAATCAACTTAGATATTCCTATATTTGAAGGTCAGATAGACGCAGATGTTGTAGACAAGTGGTTGAATCTACTAGAAGGGTATTTTTTTGTCCATAACTTTTCAAATAGAGAAAATATTACTTTTGCGCTCCTCAAAGTCGTTCCCCATGTCAAATATTGGTGGGAAACTTTATGTGAGAAAAAGGAAACAGAGGAACCCTCATTATTTACAGTCACGACCACTTGGGAATCCTTCAGGGATGATATTAAGGAACAATACTACCCTGTTGGAAGTTATGACGACTTGTATAACAAATGGAACACACCGTGGAGAAAAAGAGACCAAGCAGTGCCAGAGTTCACAAATATCTTCCATACCTTGTGCACCAAGCTAGGTATCAAATATTCATAGCGACATCTAGTGCTCAAGTATCGCAGTGCTCTACATAGATACATCCATACCGAAATGGAATTTATGGACATATCACCCTTGGGCACGACCTACTGATATGTCGTCAAAATCAAGAAGAAGCTCAAACAAAAGATGTAGCCATTTGGGCCTGGGAACCCCGCATAGAAAAAACTAGGAAAGGGCAGCCCCAACCCATAGAACAAAGGATAGAGAAAATATGGACAATATTAGGACAAGCAATCCAAGCCGCAAGCAAACAAGGACATGAGAAAGAAAAAGAATGATATCGGGAAGTGGTGTGACTTCCATCCCTTGGCATAGCACTGCTGACTGCTGTTCAAATCAGTCGCTGGTGGCCGAAGTGAAAGCCTCTGAATCAGATGTGGGTTCTGACTCTGAGTTAGAACTAGAAAGGGGAAGACAAATCATTGATGCAGAACCTAGTGCCACCATTTCTATCACCAAGCTCCATCCTAGTGAACCAGACGAGCGGGAAGAAGGAAAACACCTCTTCCATTCATAGATGTGGGTAAAAGGCACCCCGCTTCCCTTCATCATTGATAGCGATAGCCAGAAGAACCTCATATCAGTAGAGGTCGTCAAGCGATTGAACATGAAGACAATGCCACACCCACAAACATACACCATTGGATGGATTTGCCAAGGAAGCGATGTACTCATCATCCAACAGTGTCGACTGTCGTATGACATCAATCCCTTCAAAGACGAGGTATTGTGTGATGTTTCTCCTCTCGAAGTTTGTAATTTTATTTTGGGCTAACCTTATTTATGGAAATGTTATGTTGTATATGAGTCTAGGCCTCATAGTTTTATTATTACTTTGAACAGGAAATTGTACAGGATACTCGAGGCAGTCCCTCCTAGTTTTATTTCCTTGATCTCTTCCAAGAAATTCAGGAAGGTCATATCTTAGACCGGGAATTTTATCTTCTTCGTGATTCTCTCTCAGAGTGAGCAAAATATAATAGTCGCATCCAGGGCCTCTGTGACTGATCTCTCCACACAATAGAAGAAAGTGGATAAGATCGTGGAATAATACTCAGATATCTTCTCCTCTCTTACCGGGGTACCTCTACACTATCAGGTCAAGCATCCTATCGATCTTACCCCAGGCACACCTCTACCCAATGGGTTAGTCTGCCGCCACTCTTTGTTAGAAAAGAAGGAGATCAAGAGGTAGATCTAAGAATTGCTCCACAAGGGGCACATCCATCCAAGATCATGGCCTTGTGGGAGCCCAATCGTGCTGGTGCAGAAGAAAGATGGGACCTGAAGACTCTGCATTGATTATCGGGCCTTGAATAAAATCACAGTCTGAAATCGGTACCCGATTCCCCGAATCGACGACCTCCTTGATCAGCTCACGGGGGCCAAATACTTCAGTAAGATTGATCTAAAGTCTGGCTACTACCAGGTCCCGATAGAACAGATAGATGCATGGAAGACTACCTACAAGTCAAAAGAAGGCATTTTTGAATGGTTGGTCATGCCCTTTGATTTGTCAAATTCTCTAGCAACATTTATGAGGATGATGGACGATATCCTACGAACTTTCACCAATAATTTTGTAGTTGTGTATTTGGATGACATCCTCATCTACAACAAGACTTGGGTGAAACACTTGTAGCATATTCAGTACATGGTTAATTGCTATCATTTATGTATTTTTTTTTTCAATATTTAAGAGTTTATTATCCCAATTATCTTGATCTTGGTGATTGTATTATTTTGATACAAATATTGTATTATATTGAGTTTATTCATGTAATTCATATTTGTAAAGATATAATTGTTCAATTGAGATTTTTCTTATTGTCGATTAATCTATTATATCTTCACTAAGGATCATGATTTGAAAGTTGTTCTTTCTGCATTTTAAATAAGATTTAAATTGTTATCCAAAGTGATTTTTATCCTGACACTGTCAAAATATTATAATTATACAACCTTCTACTATAGATTTTTCTTAACAGACGGGTTGTTGGAGCAGTGTTATATAGGACAACCAAAAGTTCTTTTTAAATACTGGTCAGATACTCGTCTACGCATTTCCTCTTGGATCATATGATGGACTTATTTTTCTGAAACTATATGGGATGCAGTTTACTCTTTGGCTTTCGTCCTTTTGTAGACTGTGCAATGTTATTGTTGTTTCTCATATAATTTCTGAACATGAAATCTTATTTGTATTGAGCTAGCTTTAGACTGTTCTGCATATAACTTTTCATGTTATGTTTTTCTTTACATGGTTCATTATATTTTGGTTCTTTTAATATCTATGATTGATCACCTATATATGCATTTTGATTTTACATCTAATGTTGGGTAGTCGGTAACACCATTTTCTAAGAGTTATATTTTATTTCACTTTCAACTATTGGACATTTTAATGTCACATGAGATAAAATCTATTTTTCTTTCCGTTATCATAGACTTGTTCCAAAATACAAAAGACTTTCTTGAGTTGTTTTAGGAAGTATCGTTCTTGCATTTTTCATATATTTATACTTGACACAGGTTAAGTGGAGCTTATACAAACACAGAAAGACGAATCTAGCTTAGTGGTCTTGATCAACATCAGGTTAGTTAGTTTATATTTTATTTGATTTGTTGATTTGCGAATGAATAATGATTACATCATTTAAACGTTAAATTCTTTGTCCATTATCAATATATCATTTATAATCTTATTCACTCATTGTTTATTATTTTTTCATTTATAGTACAAAAATAGTTTCATTTATTTTTCACCTTGTTTTGATCCATTAGTCAAAAATAACCATTTTCATGAGGCTTTATTTAAACCTTGTAATTATAAATATCTATTGTATATAATACTACTATTAGTTAAGCAATTGTATTAATGTATTGTTTGATAGGATTGTACGTCTAGTTAGTTTACATATTTTAATTATTTTATAATCTTAGTTGGCTAATGGAGCCATAAAACCCCTCAAGGTAGATTATCCCAAATGGCTTGGGTTAAATAGACAACCCCAGTCTGGATATTCTCTTCTCGTTGACGGTGTGTCATAAACACTCGTCAACAAATCATGCTAGAAGGATGGCCGAGGTAAATTTAATTATTAAATGTTTCATCCCTCAGCCTCTCATAGTTCCAGATATATAAATTCCTCTGATGTGTCATCTTATAATGCACTAGAAGGCAGGTTAGATGATAATCTGACTATTTGGAGACAATTTCTTCAATTTCTTAATTTTTCATGGCTCCTTCCCAAATCACTATGTTAGAACATGCTTTCCACTTCTCATTAGCTAATATTCCCAATGAGACAATCTCTCACTTGTCCAAACTTACCTTTGATGGTGGGGGGGATGTATCTTCAAAAGACCATCTTAACACGTTTTTATGTAAATCCATCAAGCATGATATTTCCGATTTAAAGGTTTTATGAAGATTGTTCGCTTTTACTTTTAGGGGTTGGATTTAACATTGGTTTTAGTCTTTTCAACCATATCACATTATTGATTGGTTTCAATTTGTATAGAAATTTTTATATGCTTTTGAAATCTATGATTACAACCAATTATGTGAAGAATTTCATGCTCTACTAATCAATGACAATTCATCTCCAGAGGTATTTTTAACAAGCATCCATCATGCTCTCTATAATTTTCAACTTCACAACATGTCATTTGTACTAAATATCCTCTATGATGTTTGTGCCCTTTTCATCCAACCATTTTCAATCGCAAATGATGAATCAATTACAATTCCTATCACTCAATTGCGAGAAGAATTTTTTTTGCAGGATGAGAGGAATGCATCCGAAAATTTTGAACAAGCAAGGGAGGTAGAATCTATTGAAAAGGTTCTTACTGAAAATCAAACTGGTTTTTCCTTTGAATTATTGTATATTCAGTACTCGACCATCATGGAAGAAGATTTGATGTTTGTTCAAGGTGAATTTCCATATTCTTCTAACTCTTTCTCTAATCAGTACTTAAATTAAATTATTGAAGAACACTTTGGTGATGAAAATGATCTTAAGTATTCTAATATTCCTATGAAACTGATTAGAGATATAAATATGCAATTTGAAGAAGAAGCCTTAAACCTTCATCCACAAATCATACCTTATCCACAAGAGATATTCTGTGTTTGTCATGAAAGTTTTGAATTGTCTATCATACATGAGGCAAATTTAGATGTTCATATTATGTTGAAGGATTTATCGCCAAAAGAGAGTGAAATTTTTAAGGAAAGTGAAGAGTAATGTATTGACAATACCATTGTTAAATATCATAGCTCAAGAGATTCTTTTCATGTGCTCATTTATGATTCCTTTTACTCTTTATATCCCAATCTCTTTTTCTATTTTGGTGGACATGATACTTTACCCACGGTATCTTACTCTTTTCCATCACAATCAAATATTTTCGATATGCCAAGATTTGGTGAAATTAATTTCAAACATAACATTTATGAAGTCGGATTTGATTCTCTTTCACTTTCATCACTTGCATAGAAAAAAGACATGTCGCAAAATGATTTACGCGATTTATTTTTGAAAAAGACAATGCACTCATTCTTATGGAGATCAAATATTCTACATTACATATTCATTCCTTGATTAGTTCAAATTTTGATGATTATGTTTCACATTTTGGAATGATCCATCTCATCAAAGGAAGTGTTCAAACCAATGATCGAATTGATGTCATGAATGATCTTATGATGTGTTCCCCATTGACAGATCTAGTTCATCAAAGTCATAGCTTGCATTCTAAATTTTGTGTCAGGATCTTAGAATGGCTTGAGGATTCATATCTAAAAAATCTTCATAATAAAGATAAAGTTGTTCTTACTTTGTTTCTACCTAAATATCTAGGAGGTAATAATGACATGATTTTTTTAGGTCCTCCATGTTAAGAAATTGATGAACACTTAGAGAATTGTCAAGAGGATGGGGCAATTCGGCCTTGGCTAATGTTTTTTTTAGGTCCCCATAATATTCACAAGTTTTCCAAACTCACTTACATTATTCCATGCCATTATGACCCATATCACGACAAGACTGTAGAATGGATAGAGGATTCATACATCAAGAAGTTTCAAAAGAAAGGTAAGGTCGTTCTTGCTTTGTTTTTAAATGAATATATAGGAGGTAAGAATGACGTATTTATTTTGTATCTGCAAATATTACATTATTTTATTCTAATTTTTTACTTTCTATGGCTTTCAGGATTGAAGTTGCTCTTGTGGCTGCACTGGAAATACGATTTTACTTAGCATTTTGATCTATGTAGAAGTTAGAGTAGGTGTAGGAATAGAGTCATTTTGGGTTTTTTTTTGCTTTTCAATTTTTTTTGTTTTGAACAATGCAGTTATGAAGGCATGTGATCATTCAAATAGAACCATCATCTCAATGTTGTCAGGGAGGTCTTCTTTCAATTCCTTTATTTTTCCTTTTTGCAATTGTCTTGATTAAATGTTTCTTTTTCAAAACTTCGCAACATCATGCAATGATTTCAGATGTTATGAAGAATCAATAAAGATATTAGGGATTTTATCTTAGTTTTACCCTAACAAACATAGCTTACCACTTCACGTAATTGCACTCATCCTGGTTAAGAATTTTTCCGTGACTTTTAATAATAAGCTTGGTCAAAATGATGTACCATGCATCACCATCTTTTGAACAAACACTTCCTATATGCAAAAATCTGAACTATGTTGTTCTTCCTTTTGATCCTCTTTCTCTATGAGAGGTTGGCCTGGTTTTGTTTTTTGTCAAATTCGTTTTAAAAGTGAGATTTTGCTATTTTGATTTTGTTTGTTTTGATATACTTCTGATTTTGAATCCCATTAATAAAATCTGATTCGGTTTGTTGTGTTTTTGTTTTTTTCGCTTTCTTTGATTGCTTTGATTGAAATTTTTTCTTGTCTGTCTTTTTGAATAAATATATTTCTGATCAAAGAGTGATTGTCGAAGGAAGAATTCATTTCAAGACTTATTTTTTAAAAGCAATTTGAAACAGTTCAAACAGTTTCTGATGTTAAGGTTGAAATCAGATAATTGATTTGTAAATTAGTTTAGTACTATGAAATCCTAAACGGTCTTTGTCAGAGTATTACCCCTTAAATGTGTCGAGATATTTGTGAATTACGATTATTCTTATATTGTTTACACCGTTCCTATTCTTAAAAGATCACTTTTAAGTGCTTTCCCATTATCTAGATGATTTCTTAACCGAAATCTAAAATCTCTAGACCATGATAAAACTTCCAGTTTTGAAAGCAAATAAAAAAAAATGATCAATTGTTCACTTGTATTGCAATTTACCTCCTGTATCACCCCATTGTCTTTGTCATCAATAAATCTATAATTTTATTATTATATAAAAGTGGGATAAGAGGGTTGGAAACACTTAAGTGTGGGAAGTGTGTGTAAACCCGTCAGGGTACTGAACAGGCTTGCTGACAACGGGTAAATACACACATGATACCAATACAACTTCGTTGGAGTACTGAACAGGCTTGCTGGAAACGAAGCAATGTCGGGTCGAGAGGTAGCAGGTATATGTTTTTAAATAAACTTTTATGGAAGTATACATCATGTGGATACAATTATTGGATGAGATTAAAGCATTTGAGTGGGTTAAATGACATCCTTGTCGAGGCTGTGGATGCCCGCTGGTAGCAGTGTCTCTATCAATGGTATTGAATTCCTTTTATAAACATTGTGACTCTTTGGTTAAAACACAAATTCAGGTTATAATCCTCTATAAAATCATTCTTTTCTTCTTTTTTGGTATTTTTCTATAAATCTGAACTAATCTTAATATTGTGTAATATTAAAGTGGAATTGTTTCAAAGAAACTTAAAATTATATCAAAGTCTTATTCTTCTTCCCTGCAATTAATTTTTAATAGATCAAACATAATTTGTGACATCCCCCAAAAATAAAACATTTTTATTTTTGTGTCCTAGAAATTTATTTTCATTTTTGGCAAACTCGAATCTGGAATTTTTTTTCCATTTATGGCAGTTCTGAATTTCGAATTTAATAATTGTATTTAATTATTGTGATTGTTGGGTAGAGATCTGTTTGGAATCAACTAACTATTTAACTATGACACTTGTATCACAATAAAATATTTATATTAACTGCAGGAGGACAAATGGAATAACCATGTTAAAAATCAACTGACCATGACTCCATGAGTGGGGAACAAGTTGGAACTTCCTCTAGGCTGATTATTACAAGTGGAAAATCAGATATTTGGCCACTCCCAGCCCCTGAAAATCAGGGATTAAGAAAGCTACGAAAATCCCCAAAGGAAGTAAAATACCTAGGCAAAAAATATGGATAAATAGCATATGGGAGGATGCAAGACATTGCCAAGTATGCTGGGAAAGGATTCCTGAGCTCTCTTGCTGTTATGAACACTGCAGATTGAGTGTGAGGCAAGAGGAGCCTGCTGAAACAGAATTGCCTTGTTGTTATGAGCACTGTTGAGTAAGTGTGAGGCAAGAGGATAATTGTTGGAATTGAAGAACATTGTTGAGGAGGAGTTTCCAAGTTCGCTCTCATGGATTCATGGTTAGGCTAGGGGGTGAATCGGGCAAGTGACTTTGGCTGCCCTGTTCTATGGTTGGGAGGAACATGGTTGTTCCCTTTGTCTTTCCGTGGATTGGATTCAGATATGTTGATCTACCCTCTCTATTTTTAATGGCTATGTTTTGATTGATGACTGGTATTTGTTGTGTGATTATATCTAATTGCGTTAATGTAAACCTTTCCCTCTCTATTCTTGGATGTTTTGTGTGTAACTGATATTATGCATCTAATTGTTTCTAAATTTGAAATAATTCTTTCAATGGATGACGTTTATCGTGGTATTAAATGTACAATCACAGTCTAAATTCTTGAGTGGTCCCTCCCAAAATATGGAAGTGCTAGGCAAATTTATTTTATAGAGGTTGAGTTTAAGAAAGCCGGTCCATTTACGGGTTAGGTTCAATCTGAAGTCAAAATACTAGAGGTACAAAATTAAAAAAGTTAAAGAATTCTGGGAACCCCCGGGAACCAAATTTAGATCCCTCAGATCATCATTTATAATTTCCAAACTCTGATGAAATGAAATTCTTATTCTTGTATTTACATAGATGCATAGATCTAGTACTGGTGATGTTTAATGCCTTGTTTAAAAGAGACTCTAAATGATTATAAGAGAAATTACTTTATACATAAAAGTTGTTGTCCTATTGTACCCTTTTATAGATTATATGCATATAAACTCTTAAGTTTAGATTTTCGGAATTCTGTCAGGTAAACGGAGATAGAATCCTTCTATCCCTATTATTTTTTCCATAGAATGAATGTAAGAATACCAATACAAGGAAAAAATCTTAGAGTTATGAAAATAATGTGAATTTCGGCATTTGGGACTTGCCCGTTACATTTATGTGAGGTTCCCTTGCTTTTCCAAACCCCGAAACCCCGAAGTGTGGGTCCCACTTTCCTATCTTTTTCACAATTCAGAAGTTGTTATATGTTGGATGTTGACTTTTGAAACCCCGAAACCTCGAATTCCAAAATCCCGAAGTGTTGGTCCCACATCCTTTCACTTTTCGGAATTCAGGAGTTGTTGTGTATTGTAGTTTGGTATTTGACAACCCGAAACCCCGAATCCCGAAATCCCGAAGTGTTGGTCCCACATCCTTTCACTTTTCAGAATTCAAGAGTTGTTGTGTAATGTAGTTTGGTATTTGAAAACCCGAAACCCCGAATCCTGAAATCTCGAAGTGTTGGTCCCACATCCTTTCACCTTTTCGGAATTTGGAAGTGGTTGTGTGTTGTTGTTTATTTTGAAACCGTGAAACCCTGAACCCCGAAATCCTGAAATGTTAGTTTCATGTTCCTTATCACAATTTAAGGAATTGTTTGTGTTTTGGATTTTGAAGTCGCGGGATTCTGAACCCCAAAATCCCGAAGTGTTGGGCATTTCCTTTTCGCATTTCGGAAGTTGTGAAATGTTGATGTTTGGGCACTGGAACTCACTAAGTCCCGAACACCGAAACCCAAAAATGCGGGTCTCACCTTTCCTTTTCACATTTCAGGAGTTTGCATATGTTGTTGTTTGGGTACTTGAACTCACAAAGTCCTGAATCCCGAAACCTCGAAATGCGGGCCCCACTTTTCCTTTTCACATTTCGAAAGTTCGTATATGTTGAAGTTTGGGGCACTTGAACTCACGAAGTTCCGAACCCCAAAACCCCGAAGCGCTAGTCCAATCTTCCCTTTTTTTTTCATTTCAGAAGTTTGTATCTATTGATGTTTGACTTCTGTATTCGCGAATTCCCGAACTCCGAAATCCCGAAATGATGGTTACTTTTCGCAATTTCGGGAATTGTTGGGTGTTGATGTTAGTTGTTGTATTCGCGAAATCTCGAACTCCAAAATCACGAAATGCCGGTCACTTTTCACGATTTCGGGAATTGTTGTGCGTTGAGGTTGGTTGTTATACTCGCGAAATCCTGAACTCCGAAATCCCGATATGTTGGTCACTTTTCGCGATTTTGGGAGTTGTTGTGCGTTGATTGGAGAATATTCCTCCCGATTAGAGGTATGGAAGTAACATACTTATTTACAAGTCACTCGTATAGTTAAATCCGTGCTGGTGTTATAGTCATAATCAAATAAGAAAATATTGGTAATTTTTACAAGACTTTAAATGACATTGAAGGGAGGATTATACACTTGTTGTATCGTCGAGTAGAAATTTTTAAGTTGCATAGTAAAGAAAATCAATGACAGTAAGGTCTCTAACAAAACTTTCAAACTCAAGCTTTATAATAGAAGAATTAATTGCTTGAATCTCGAAACTATGCAAGGATAATTGTATAAGCAAAAAAAAAAAATTGTGACAATTTTTGAGGTTCATTACATATGGTATCAGAGAAAAAGTTACAACACTGGGCCTGAACAGGGCCACATTGATTGCTTAGTATATATTCAGATTTATAAAAAAAAAAAACTAATAAATCTTGTGGATTACAAACATAAATCTTTTCTATTTTGTGTTGAATAATGGCAGCTCAAGAAGGTGCAGAAATCAGGGTGGAAGAGAATCCACAACAAGGACCTCTTGGAGATCCAAGATAGAACAGTGATGGAAGCTCACCCAAAGAGGTGTTGGAAACAATGAAGAACCTTATTGTTGAACTACAGGTTTTCAAGGCCGACAATGAAAAATTGAAGAAGGCACAGCAGGAACAACAAGAGATAAATGAAGTCCTGTTGCGTAGTATAGTAACCAAGAAAAGTCCAAAAGATGATAACCATGAGGAAGAGGTCAACAAAAGGGACTCCAAGAATTCTGGTGCAAAAACAAAAAAAGGAGACAGTTTGTCTGAAGGGACACCTTCAGCTGAAGACAAAACCATACCGGACAAAAAAAGAAAACAAACAGACCACCTTGAAGGAGAATTTAAAAAGATTAAACCAACTACTTTCGATGGAGAATCAAGGACAGGAGAAGAAGCCAAGAAATGGTTGTTGGACATCAAAAAATACTTCCAAATCTACAACTATTCCAGCAACATGAAGGTCAGAATGGCCATCTACAATCTGAAGGGGAAGGCCAACATTTGTTGGTAGGACCTAAAATTGGCCAAGGGCCTAAAGGAGAAACAGTTGGAATGGTCCAACTTTAAGAAGTATTTTAAGAAACAATACCTTTCTGAAAGCTATTATGAAAGGAAGATGAAAGAATTCTATGAGTTACGACTCAGACAAATGACGATGGATGACCTTATAAATAAATTTCTGGAACTACTAAGGTTTGTACCATACATCCGGGAGGATAAGGTAAAAATCTAGTGATTCTTAAGTTGTTTACCACAGTCCTACAGGGACAGAATTGAGTTTGACAACCCCAAATCCTCGAGTGAGGCATTCGAGAAAGCACGAATGTGCTATGACCAGTATAAATAGCAAGTAGAGTTTCCCAAGACCTGGAAGGATAAGAAGCAAGATGGAATAAACCAGCGGAAAAAAGGATACCAGCCAGCTCCTTATTGGAATGCAGCAAAAAGTTTCCCAAGGAAGGATTTTCACTCCAATCATCTGAATACGCAAGGTAGCGTTAAAACGATAAACCTGAGAATGAAGAAGTTTGGGGACAACTCCCACGAGCCATTAAAGTGTTGAGAGTGTGGAGAACCTCATCTAAGGAGGAACTATCCATGTTTAATTGCAGCAAATAGAACTGCTATTCACAATTTGCAAGAAGCCTCGACAGTGGGTGACATGGGCAGAAGTCTGGATTAGATAAATGTAGCCATAGATGGTCGACAAGTTGACCACCAGTCCTTGGTGGTAGAAGTCGAAGGTAAAATCCATGACACTCGAATTTCTGTTTTAATTGACCCTAGAGCTACATTAAGTTATATTACTCCCGATGTAGTAGAGTCGAATAAACTTAAGAAACAAAAGCACGAAAATTTTTGGCTTGTACAACTAGCAATAGGTGCTAAAAGAAAGGTAGTTAACTTTATTTCTGACCTTGAGTTTAGCTTAGATGGTCAAAATATAAGGACCAATCTGAACATCCTACCACTAGGGTCTTATGATATGATTATTGGGATGGATTGGTTGGAACAACACAAAGCAGTACTAGATTGTTATACAAAGATACTTAGCTATAAAGATAATTTTGGCATTGTTAGAACAACCCAAGGCATACCAAAACCTGTATCAGTCAGACAAGTTTCAGCGATGCAACTCAAGAAATGTATTAGAAAGGGATGTCAAGTTTACGCCATCCAAGTAACAAATCTATTAGAAAAAGAAAATAATCCCAAGTTAGAAGACTTTGTTGTCCTACGTGAATTCAGAGACATGTTTGTTGAGGAGATACCAGAATTACCTCCTAGGAGAGAAATAGATTTCTCCATAGACTTACTACCCAGATCAATTCCTATCTCAAAAGCACCCTACCAAATGAGTCTACCAGAACTGACAGAATTAAAAATACAATTACAGGAATTGTTGGACAAAGAGTATATCAGACCAAGTGTCTTGCCATGGGGAGCACTAGTCCTCTTTGTGAAAAAGAAATATGGTACTCTAAGACTATGTATCGATTATAAACAACTGAAAAAAGTAACCATTAAAAACAAATACCCCTTACCTAGGATAAATGATCTGTTTGATCATGTTGGGGGGGGCAAGATCTTCTCAAAATTGGATTTACGATCCAGTTATCATCAAGTTAGGATAAAGGACCAAGACATAAACAAAATGGATTTTCAAACAAGATACGGACACTACGAGTTTGTAGTCATACCTTTCGGACTCACTAATGCATCAGCCACATTTATGTGCTTAATGAACAACATTTTCAGCCAGTACTTAGACAAGTTCGTAGTAGTATTTATCGACGATATTCTGGTCTATTCTAAAATGAAGGAGGAACATGGTGAACACTTACGAATAGTTCTGCAAACACTAAGGAAACACAAACTATATGAAAAATTTGACAAATGTGATTTTTATCAAAAAGAAATACAATATTTAGGACATGTCATTTCCTCGGAAGGTATTTTCGTAGACCCCAAAAAGATAAAATCCAGTATGGAATGGCCAATGCCTATGGATGTGGCATATATCCGGTCATTCATGGGAATCACCGGATATTATCGCAGATTTATAGAAGGGTTCTCCAAGATAGTCTACCCTATCACGTCACTACAAAAGAAAGGGACCAAGTTTAACTTGTCACAAAAGTGTCAAGGTAGTTTTAACAAGCTCAAAGAATTATTGACATCGACGCCCATATTGAAGGTAGCAGACCCAGATAAAGACTTCACAGTATGCGTTGATGCAAGTAAAGAGGGACTAGGTGGTGTTCTAACTCAGGAAGGGCACGTGATTTGTTATGAGTCCTGGAAATTAAAGGAACACGAGAGAAATTACATCACTCATGACTTAGAATTGGCAGCAGTAATACATGCCTTAAAAATGTGGCGACACTATATAATGGGCAGAAAATTATTACTATTGATTGATAATAGTGGGGTGAAATATCTGTTTAACCAACCAGACCTTAATGCAAGACAAGCAAGGTGGCTAGCCTTCCTAAGCAAATTTGATTTCGAGGTCAGACATATCAAGGGTAAGGAAAATAAAGTAGCAGATGCTTTAAGCCACAGAATGCATGTGTTATTTGAGATAAACATCATTAGGGCAGAAAGTGATCTGGAACAAAGAATAAGGATGGCAGGTATCAACGATGGAAATTACACTAAGATAATGGAAGAATTTCAAAATAGTATCGCAAACTCAGATAAACCAGATATAAGTATCGACAAGAAGGTACTATTAAGATTTAAAAACAGACTTTACATACCAGATTCAACAGAGCTAAAATTAACTATTTTAGACGAAGTGCATAAGAAACCATACTCTGGCCATCCAGGTTACCAGAAAACAATAACAACACTCAGAAAACTATTTTACTAGCCTAATATGAAGGGCGAAGTAGTAGAGTACTTGGCTAGGTGCCAAGATTGTCAGCAGGTTAAGGTCGAACACTAGCATTCAACCAGCCTATTATAGCCATTACCAGTACCAGAATGGAAATGGGAGACCATATTGCTAGACTTTATAATAGGTTTGCCTAAAACTCAAAAACAGAGTGATTTAATCATGGTTGTAATCGATAAACTCAGTAAGTCTGCACACTTTATTCCTGTAAAGTCTACCTTTAAAGCTATTAACATTGCTGAAATATTCATGAAAGAAATTTTTAGACTGCATGGTATTCCTAAAATGGTGATTTCAGATAGAGATGTAAAATTCACATCCGCTTTTTGGGAGGAACTGTTTGCAGGGCTAAATACTAATTTGAATTTCAGTTCGAGTTATCATCCACAAACGGATGGACAGACCGAAAGGAAAAACCAAATCATAGAGGACATGCTCTGCATGTATTTAAGAACAAAACCGAACAAGTGGGAAGACTACCTACACTTGGTATAATTTTCATATAACAATGGGTACCAAACTTCGGCTAAGTTGAGCCCTTTTGAAATACTGTACAGCAGAAAGTGTACAACTACAATTAGATGGGATAACCCGGCTGACAGACTCATGGTTGGACCAGAGATTCTCCAAGAAATGGAGAACATGGTAAAAATGGTACAACAGAACTTGAAAGAAGCACAGGACAGACAGAAAAGCTATGCAGATCAGAAAAGAAGACACTTGGAATTTCAAGTGGGAGACCATGTTTATTTGAAGGTCAAAGCCCGCAAAAGCTCGCTGAAGTTGGGGAACTATGCCAAGCTAGCACCTAGGTTTTGTGGGCCCTTCGAGATACTAGCTCGAATTGGACCCGTAGCATATCAGCTTGCACTTCCAGCTAATCTAAGAATTCATAATGTATTTCATGTTTCTTTGTTGAAAAAGTATATTCATGACCCTACTCATAT
>SNQJ01S0034218.1:92460-116884 GCA_010110895.2 Picea sitchensis | reverse complement strand
ATGCCATATAACTTAACGCATCATAATGAGAGAAAAAGTTTTATCATCATAAAAATCCGGATCACTTGCGAGCAAGTGTCCTCAAATAATAAGTTTGGTAAGTGCGCCAGAGCGGGATGTTACAATAACTTTTCATGTTATGTTTTTATTTACGTGGTTCATTATATTTTGGTTCTTTAATATTTGTGACTAATCGCCTATCTATGCATTTTGAGTTTACGTCTAATGTTGGGTAGCTGGTAACACCATTTGCTAAGAATTGGAATTTATTTCACTTTCAGCTATTGGACATTTTAAAGTCACATGAGATCAAATCTGTTTTTCTTTATGTTATGATAGACTTGATCCAAAATATAAAATACTTTCTTGAGTTGTTTCAGGAAGTATCGTTCTTTCTTTTGTCATATATTTATACTTGACACGGGTTAAGTGGAGCTTATACAAACACAAAAAGATGAATCTAGCTTAGTAGTGTTGATCAATGTCAGGTTAGTTAGTTTATATTTTATTTGATTTGTTAATTTGAGAATGAATAATGATTGCATCATTTAAATGTTAAATGTTTTGTCCATTATTGTTATATCATTTATAATCTTATTCACTCATTGTTCATTTATAATCTTATTCACTCATTGTTTATTATTTTGTCATTTATAGTACAAAAATAGTTTCATTTATTTTTCACCTTGTTTTGATCCATTAGTTGAAAACAACCATTTTCACGAGGCTTTATTTAAACCTCATAATTGTACATATCTATTGTATATAATACTACTATTAGTTAAGAAATTGTATTAATGTATTGTTTGATGAGATTGTACATCTAGTTAGTTTACATATTTTAATTATTTTAGAATCCTAATTGGCTAACAAAGTCATAAAATCCGTCAAGGTAGATTATCCCAAACTGATTGGGTTAAATAGAGAACCCCGGTCTGGATCTTCCCTTCTCGTTGAAGGTGTGTCATAAACGCTCGTCAACAAATGGCATTAGAAGGAGAGCCAAGGTAGATTTAATTATTAAATGTTTCACCCCTCATCCTATCATAATTCTAGATTTATAATTTGTTCTTCCGTGTCATCTTATAATGCACTAGAAGGTAGGTTAGATGACAAGATAACTATTTGGAGTCAATTTCTTCAATTTCTTAATTTTTCATGGCTCCTTCCCAAATCATTGTGTTGGAACATGCTTTCCACATATCATTACCTGATATTCCCAACGAGACAGTCTCTTTCTTATCAAAACTCACCTTTGATGGTGGGGGGAATGTATCTGCAAAAGACCATCTTAACAAGTTTTGGTGTAAATCCATCAAGCATGATATTTCTGATTTAAAGGTTTTATGCAGATTGTTCGATTTCACTTTTAGGGGTCGGGTTAAACATTTGTTTGAGTCTTTTCCAGCATATCACATTATTGATTAGTTTCTATTTGTAGAGGAATTTTTAGATGCTTTTGAAATCTATGATTACAACCAATTATGTGAAGAATTTCAGGCTCTACTAATCAATGACAATTCATATCCAGAGGTATTTTTAACAAGCATCCATCATGTTCTCTGTAAGTTTCAACTTGATGACATGTCATTTGTACTAAATCTCCTCTCTGATGTTTGTGACCTTTTCATCCAACCATTTTCAATCGCAAATGATGAATCAATTACAAATCCTATCACTTAATTGTGAGAAGAATTTTGTTTGCAGGATGAGAGGAATCCATCCGAAAATTTTGAACAAGCAAGGGAGGTAGAATGTATTGAAAAGTTTCTTATTGACAATCAAACTGGTTTTTCCTATGAATCATTGTATATTCATTCCTCAACCATCGTGGAAGAAGATTTGATATTGGGTCAAGGTGAATGTCCATATTATTCTAACTCTTTCTCTAATCAGTACTTAAATTTAGTTATTGAAGAACACTTAGTTGATGAAAATGATCTTAAGTATTCTAACAATCCTATGAAACTAATTAGATATGTAAATATGCAATTTGAAGAAGAAGTATTAAACCTCCATCCACAAATCATACCTTATCCACAAGAGATATTAGATGTTTGTCATGAAAGTTTTGAAATGTCTATCATACATGACGCAAATTTGGATGTTCATATTATGTTGAAGGATTTATCACCAAAAGAGAGTGAAAGTTTTAAGGAAAGTTAAGAGGAATGTCTTGAGAATACCATTGTTAAATATCATAGCTCAAGAGATTCTTTTCATGTGCTCATTTCTGATTCATTTTACTCTTTATATCTCGATCTCTTCTTAGATTCTGGTGGACATGATACTTTACCCACGATATCCTACTATTTTCCATCACAATCAAATCTTTTCGATATGCCAAGATTTGGTGAAATTAATTTCAAACATAACATTTATGATGTCGGATTTGACGCTCTTTCACTTTCATCACTCGCATGGAAAAAAGACATGTTGCAAGATGAATTTACGTGATTTATTTTTGAAAAAGACAATGCACTCATTCTTATGGAATTAAATATTCTACATTACATATTCATTCCTTGATTAGTTCAAATTTTGATGATCATGTTTCACGTTTTGGAACGATCCATCTCATGAAAGGAAGTGTTCAAACCAGTGATCTAATTGATGTCATGAATCCTCGTATGATGTGTTCCCTATGGACAGATCTAGTTCATCAAAGTCGTAGATTGCATTCTAAATTTAATGACAGGATCTTAGAATGGCTTGAGGATTCATATCTAAAAAAAATTCATAATAAAGATAAAGTTGTTCTTGCTTTGTTTCTACTTAAATATCTAGGAGGTAAGCATGACATGATTTTTTTAGGTCCTCCATGTGAAGAAATTGATGAACACTTGGAGAATTGTCAAGAGGATGGGGCACTTCAGCCTTGGCTGATGTTTTTTTCAGGTACCCATAATATTCATGAGTTTTCCAAACTTACTTACATTCTTCCATGTCATTATGAACCTTATCAAGACAAGATTGTAGAATGGTTGGAGGATTCATACATCAAGAAGTTTCAAAAGAATGGTAAGGTTGTGATTGATTTGTTTTTAAATGAATATATAAGAGGTAAGCATGACATATTTATTTTGTATCTACAAATACTACATTCTTTTATTCATAATTTTTACTTTCTATGCCTTGCAGGATTGAAGATTTTCTTGTGGTTGCACTGGAAATATGATTTTACTTATCATTTTGATCTATGTAGAAGTTAGAGTAGGTGTAGGAATAGAGTCCTTTTGGGTTTTTCTTTTATTTTCATTTTTTTCTTCTGAACAATGCAGTTATGAAGGCACATGGTCATGCAAAGAGAACCTTCATCTGAATGTTGTCAGGGAAGTATTCTTTCAGTTCCTTTCTTTTTTCCTTTTTGCGGCTCGCTTGATTAAATGTTTCTTTTTCAAAACTTGGCAGCATCATGCAATGATTTCAGATATTATGAAGCATTAATAAATATATTAGGTATTTGATCTTAGGTTTACCCTAACAAACATAGCTTACCACTGCACGTAATTGCACTCATCCTGGTTAAGGATTTTTCTATAAATTTTAATAATAAACTTGGTCAAAATGATGTACCATGCATCACTATATTAAGAAAATAACCTTCCTATATGAAAAACTATGAACTATGTTGTTCTTCCTTTTGATCCTCTTTCTCTATGAGAGGTTGGCTTGGTTTTGTTTTTGGTCAAATTCATTTTAAAAGTGAGCTTTTGCTATTTTGATTTTGTTTGTTTTGATATACTTCTGATTTTAAATCCCATTAATAAAATCTGATTCGGTTTGCAGTGTGTTTGTTTTTTTTTCTTTCTTTGATTTATTTGATTGAATTTTCTTCTTGTCTGTCTTTTTGAATAAATATATTTCTGACTAAAGAGTGATTGTCAAAGGAAGCATTCATTTCAAGAATTATGTTTTTAAAAGAAATTTAAAACAGTTCAAATAGTTTATGATGTTAAGGTTCATCTCAGCTAATTTATTTGTAAGTCAGTTGAGTACTATGAAATCCTAAACGGTCTTTTTCAGAGTATTACCCTTGAAATGTGTCGAGATCTTTGGAAATTACGATTATCCTTAGAATTTTTACACCATCTCTGTTCTTAACAGATCACTTTTAATTTCTTCCCCATTCTCTAGATGATTTCTTAACCAAAATCTAAAATATCTAAACCATGATAAAACTTCCAGTTTTGAAAGAAAATAAAAAAATGATCAATTGTTCACGTGTATTGAAATTTAACTCTAGTATCACTTTGCTCTCTTTGTCATCAATAAATCTATAATTGTATTATTATTTAAAAGTGTCATAAGAGGGTTGGAATCACTTAAGTGTGGGAAGTGTGTGTAAACCCATAAAGGTACTAAACAGGCTCGCTGGCAGGGGGTAAATGCACACATGATACCAATACAACTTCGTCAGGGTACTGAATAGGCTTGCTGGAAATGAAGCAATGTCTGGTCGAGAGGTAACAGGTATATGCTTTTAAATTAACTTTTATGGAAGTATACATCATGTGGATACAACTATTGGATGGGATTAAAGCATTTGAGTGGGCTAAATGACATCCTTGTCAAGGCCGTGGACGCTTACTGGCAATAGTGGATCTGTCAACAGTATTGAAGTCCTTTTATAAACATCATGACTCTTTGGTTAAAAACAAATTCAGGTTATAATCCTCTGTGAAAGCATTCTTTTCTTTTTTTCTGATACTTTTCTATAAATATGAGCTAATCTTAATATTGTGTAATATTAAAGTGGATTTGTTTCAAAGCAACTTAAAATTATATCCACGTTTTATTCTTCCTCCCTGTGATGAAAGTTTAATAGGTAAGAGATAACTTCTTCTCCCAGTGAGTCACCATTTGTTGGGCCCCAACAACCCCCTTCTTTATTTTTAATCAAAATCTAGGGTCCCTCAAAATTTTACTTGGATTCTTCTTCTTTTTTTCCTTCGACTTGATTGGATTGGTATTGGTTTGCTTTGTTTCGAGGTTGGTTTGATTTTATATTCTTTTCTTTGGTTTGGTTTGAATTTCATGGAATTCAAATGCCATTTCATTTTTCTTTCTACAGAGTTTTGAAGTTGATGGGTGAGCTTCATAATTTGGGAGTTTGTTATTACATCTTCCTTATTGAATTTATTTGCTATGAGAATGGATTCATTGAAGACATGGATTAATAACAATGATTTTACAAGAATAACATTTATTGCGACACATATTTTCTATGACATTTGTTCACATTTGATCAAATTTGAATGAGAGAGAGACGAACATAGAAATCTTAATTTAAACGAAAACTTTAATTTTTATCATCTGTTTAGTTTCGTTTAAATTATGATTATGTTTCGTATTTTTTTCATTAGCAATCATTTTCACAAAATCATTTGGTAGGTTTAACTAATTAAACTATTTTATCAGTTTGCATCTCATTTCTAAAAAAAAAATGAATTATCTATCATTTGTTTGATTTTGTGAAAACCCAAATTTAATATTTTTCTCCTCTCCATCAACTTGAAGCTTCTAGAATTTTTAGATCATATTTGAAAGGAAAATATAAACAGTATTTGTTTAGAAGTTATAGTTAGTTTAAATTCATTTTAATTTTATTGTTCTAGATTTTGTTTTATTCATATTTTTCAGGTTATTAATTTGGTTCTTTTTGTTTTACAGGTTTTTGTTATCAGTTATCTGGTACGGATCTAATCATGGATTTATTTTATTATCTAAACACGTTCAAGATAATTGATCGAAAAATAATATTTGATTGCTTCAAATTATTTATGAGCAACAACAAATAAGATTTGGAAATGCATTCAAGAATAGACATATGATTTTTCGGGACTGATTGCAGCGAAACCGTAAGGAATCTGAAGAAACGGTTGAACACCCATCTACATAATGGACCCATTTAGATTACTGGTGAGATTTTTCCCAAACAAATGCATGATTTCAGAGATATAACCAATTTTAGGTGGTGGAAATTATTAGTGATGCCTAGACTGTAAATTCATGACATAAATATATGAGAAAGTACAGAGCCAGAGGGAAGAAAGAAATTTAGAGGAGGATTTTGATCCTTTATTTTTTGTATATTATTTATTTTTTAAACTTTTTCTTTTCAAATGGAGTAACAGATGGTTGAAATTTTGGGAGAATAGATGAGTATTTTCGAAGAAGAATATGAAATTTCAGATTGCTTAATGGCTTTTGTCCCGTGAGTAAAGTGGTTTTATTTTCATTATAATATCTTCATATTGTTTGAGTAATTGATTATGCATTGATTTAAATTAGCTTTAGTATGTTTTATCCATACATGGTTAATTTCTATCATTTATGTATTAATTTTTTCAATCTTTAAGAGTCTATTATCCCAATTATCTTGATCTTGGCGATTGTATTATTTTGATACAAATCTTTTATTATATTGATTTTATTCATGTAATTCATATTTATAAAGATATAATTGTTCAATTGATATATTTATTATTGTTGATTAAGCTATTATATCTTCATGAAGGATCATGATTTGAAAGTTGTTCTTTCTTTATTTTAAATAAGATTTAAATTGTCATTCAAAGTGATTTTTATCTTGACACTGTCAAAATCTTAGAATTATAAAACCTTATGCTATAGATTTCTCTTAACAAACATGTTGTTGGAGCAACATTATACAGGACAAACAAAAGTTCTTTTTAAATACCGGTTTGTGCATTTCCTCTTGGACCATATAATGGAGTTATTTTTCTGAAACTATATGGGATATAATTTACTCTTTGGATTTCGTCCTTTTATAGATTGTGCAATGTTGTTGTTGTTTCTCATATAATTTTTGGACATGAAATATTATTTGTATTGAGCTAGCTTTAGACTGTTCTTCATATATCTTTTCATGTTATGTTTTTCTTTATGTGGTTCATTATATTTTGGTTCTTTTAATATCCGTGACTGATCACCTATCTATGCATTTTGAGTTTACATCTAATGTTGGGTAGTTGGTAACACCATTTGTTGAGAGTTGGAATTTATTTCACTTTCAGCTATTGGACATTTTAAAGTCACATGAGATAAAATCTATTTTTCTTTTTGTTATCATAGACTTGTTCTGAAATATAAAAGACTTTCTTGAGTTGTTTGAGGAAGTATCATTATTTATTTTTTCATAGATTTATACTTGACACAGGTTAAGTGGAGATTATACAAACATAGAAAGACGAATCTATCTTAGTAGTGTTGATCAACGTCAGGTTAGTTAGTTTATATTTTATTTGATTTGTTGGTTTGCGAATGAATAATGATTACATCATTTAAACATTAAATTCTTTGTCCATTATCATTATATCATTTATAATCTTATTCATTTATTGTTTATTATTTTTTCATTTATTTTTCACCTTGTTTTGATTCATTAGTTGAAAACAACCATTTTCATGAGGCTTTATTTAAACCTTGTAATTGTACATATACATTGTATATAATACTACTATTAGTTAAGAAATTGTATTAATGTATTGTTTGATAGGATTGTACATCTAGTTAGTTTACATCTTTTAATTATTTTAGAATCGTAGTTGGCTAACGAAGCCATAAAACTCGTTAGGGTAGATTATCCCAAACGACTTGGGTTAGATAGACAACCCCAGTCTGGATATTCCCTTGTCGTTGAAGGTCTGTCATAAACACCCATGAATAGACCACCATCAGAAGTGGTCAACATACTTACAACAGTTCCACCTCAACATCAAGTATAAAACAGAAAGTACCAATCGAGTTGGTGACTGCCTCAGCCGACCTCCAGTCGCGGCACTCACCATGGTGCTAGACTCTTACGGCCAGAAGACCTATAGATGGCTCCAACTCTATGATATAGACCCTGACTTCTCCACCACCTACGAAATGTTGGGCACCAACTCAGTGTTCGCTAATTTCCATCTTCAGGATGGGTTGTTGTGTCATCTGGGCCATCTCTTTGTTCCATCAAGGGAGCACGCGAAGATGATTTGGGAATATCACTAAAGTTAGGTGGCATGACACTTTGGCATTGAAAAGACAGTGGTAATGATGGAGAAACATTTCTACTGGCGGAAAATTCGACAGGATGTCAGCAAATATATCAGTTCCTACACCACCTGCACTATTTCCAAACTAACCACTAAGAAATAGGGCTTGTACACCCCTCTTCCTACTCCTAACAGGGCATGGGAATCCATATCAATGGACTACATGTCATGCCTCCCATCCAACAAGAGGGGCAATGATTGTGTTTTTGTAGTTGTTGATCGCTTTTCCAAGATGGTGATTCTAGCCTCTTGCAAGAACGACATCACAGCACAAGCCAATGCCAAGCTCTTATTTGAACGATTATGGGTACATTTTGGGATCCCACAAACCGTTATCTCACAAACCATTATCTCAAACCTTGACCATCTATTCTTCAGTTCATTTTGTTCGATCCTCTAGTCACTGCTGGATACTAAGATCACCAAATCCACTACCTTCCACCCCTAGACAAATGTCCAAACTGAGGTCATCAATCAAATGATCGTACATATCCTACGCATGTATGATTCAAAACACCCTCGCACATGGGATGAGAGTCTTACCTATGTCAAACATATCTACAACCGATCCCTACATAGATCAACTGGCCACAACCCCTTTCAAGTGGGGTTGGGATTCCAACCATTGGGCCCCATGGATGTTGCACTACCCCTGGCGACCACCTTGGCTGACTCGTCCCCTGCTCCACTAGAAGATGACAAAGCCACTTGATTCATTGAGAGGATCCAACACATTTTTCAACAGGTTCAGGATATTCTACAAAAGTCTAATGCTAATTACAAGCAATGGCATGATCAAAATCGGGTGCCACATAAGTGTTAGGTGGGCGATAAAGTTTGGTTGAATTTGCAGAAAGAATACCTTACAGGGCCCCATCAGAAGCTTCACCCACTTTGTTATGGGCCATACACCATCAACAAGGTTTTGGTTGACAATTATTTTGAGCTCAACATTCCCCCTTTCCTTGGTCTACATCTAATCTTCAACGTGGTTCTCCTTCGGCCATATTTCCCACCATTATTGGACACCTCAGAGATAGTAGAGAATTTGATACCAACAGAGCTCAACCCTAACTGCATGCAACATGCATCCAGTGATTAGATTGTGGACATACAGATCAAGGGCACTCAACAACAAATGATCCAGCTTTATCAAGTTGTCAAAGCAGGGAAGCTCCTGTACCAAGGCAAGTGGCTCACTCAGGGCCAAATTCAGCAGAAATTTCCTCATATGATGGAGGAACTCAATTCAATGGATACCATTGTTTCCTAAGGAGGGAGGAGTGATCCAAGTTGATATTTGTGGCCACCCACCTATTCCATTGGCTCGAAAAACAATTTTCCACCTTGGCAGTTTTTCGACATTTTTTCGGGTTCCAAACTTTCGGGGTCGTTTTGAAACCCTAAATGACATTTTTGGGGATTTGGGGCCCAGGGAACTATTGAATACATTACCCTAGGCCAGTCAAAAAACATTCTTCTCGATTATACCTTTCCAACGACCTATTGTGCGCCTAAAATGGAGATCATATGCAAAAGTTATGACCCCAGGAAGTTGATGTACTAACTTACCCAAATGGGGCCCACATGACTTTTGGTGCTTCATCTCCTAGGGTTAGGTTTTTGGATGTCTAGATTTTTTGACATTTTTTTTTATTGTAAAATTCCTTAAGAGCCTCATTGTAACCTTATTCTTGCGAATGAGCGCAACTGTCACATCTCTTCTCAGAGATAAGCCACCACCATTCCAGCAAGCTTGTTTTCCGCTGCATTTTACAGTTTCAACTTATTTCTTTATTGAATAGAAAACCAGTTTTATTGTATCTATGTTATTTTGTGTTAAGAGTATTTTAATAATATGTATTCATTTCATTCTTCTCATAAAATCCAGATCAACAAACTAATACAAATTGGATCTATGTGACAATATATACATCAGTGAGATCGAAAACATGATGTCCATACTGAAAACTTATTAAGTACTCAAATAGTCTCCATCACAACCTTGGTGAGGCACATAACAGAGGTGGGTTCCCAGGGTCTTTGTATTGATCCCCAAATGGTATGGTTCTAGCCACCTGAATTTTTGTGGTGATGTAGAACATGGTAAAAATCACTTTATTACCGACCATTGATGTATATACCATTAACACATGTGAGAGAAATGAACAATGATGGAAATTACTCCCAAGGTACCCTAGTACATTCCAATGAATGTGAATAAATGATTTGAAGTCAAACATTCATGGAATCATTCAAGAAGAGGTCAATGATGTGAACCTACTACCGAAAGCGAGGAGACCTATCATTGAGGAAAGTGGATTCCAAGGTACTGACTGGTTTCTAAGTCTAATCCCCAGATAATGTTTTGAATTCTATAGGAACAAACAAGTTGAAGGAGGGCCATGATGTGTCCCCCCATCATCAACATGAAAATGACATAGGAAAGTGATGTAATATAATAGATCAAATGATCACAAATTGAAATGAGGATGAATGTTGGTAATACTGTAAATTGATTGATTTAGGTTGAAACTTCCCTTGAACATTGTGAGTCACAATAAATGACTTGACAACATTGACTTGATGATATATAGACCAAAAAATAATGCGAATATAACTGGGGCACTATTCGAATGGGCTGAAGGAGCATAATGACTCATAGGATTGGTATAACTCAAATACAAGAAAATTACCAAACTATAAGACAAGACGGAAACAGGTGCCATGTTCAAGGGAGACAATAGACAACTACCATAATGCTTTCTAAAAAACTAACCCACTTTGATCTGGATTTAGGAGCGAAATGAAATGATTAAAAAACTGAATAAAATAAACACATAGATATGGAGAATAACACAGATATCCATTGAACAATATCTTCTATTGAATAAATGAAACAGGTTGAAACTATAAAACTATAGAACTGAAACAACGTGCTCGAATGGTGGTATTTATCTCTGAGAAGAGATGTGGCTGTTACGCGCATCCGTCTGATAAGAATGACTACAATGAGGCTCGAAAGGCCTTTTTAATGTTACTCATGAATGCTAAAACCCTAGACATCCAAAAACCTAACCCTAGGAGATGAAACACAAAAATTCATGTGGGCCGCAATGCGTAAGTTGGTACCTCAACTTCCTAGGGTCGTAAATTTTGCATACGGCCTAAGTTTTATGTGTGTGATAGCCCATTGGAAATCTCTTTTCAATAAATACACATTATTCCATCAAACTCTCACTTCCTCTAGAGTTTGATTGTGGAAATCCAAAAAAATATTGTTCAGGGCCCCAAAATGGCCCTGGAAGTACATAAAGATGTGTTTACATGAAAACATCCAAAATAAGCCAGTTAGATTAGGTGATAGACCACTAGTATCCACCTGGAAGCTGTGTATGGCTTCAAACATCCCCAAAAGTGTAGAACCCACAATTACAAATAAGTACATAAGAACGTGTTGACCTAAAAATTGTCAAGAGGAGCTAGTTGGAATAGGTGGGTGGCCACCAATATCCACTTGGATCATTCCTTCCCCCTTAGGAAGAAATGACCTCCATTTCATTGAGTTCCCCCATTAGGTGAGGAAACTTCTTCTAAATTCGGCCCCAAGTGAGCCACTTGCCTTGGTGTAGGAGTTTTCCTACCTTGACAACTCGATAAAGTTGGATCCTCTGCTAGTGAGTGCCCTTGACCTGTGTGTTCACTATCTAATTAGTGGATGCATGTTCCATGTAGTCAAGGTTGATATTTTTGGGTTTCATCTATTCTTCAATCTCCGAGGTTTCGAATAATGGTATAAAATATGGTCAAATGAGCTTCACATTGAAAACTGGGTGCAAGCCAAGGAAGGGTGGAGTGTTGAGCTCAAAAGCATTGCTACCCACAACCTTGGTGATAGTGTAAGGCCCATAGTGAAGTCAGAGGTTCTTTTGATGGGGCTTTGTAAGGCTCTCTTTCTGCATATGTAACCAGACCTTGTATCCCATCTAAAACTTGTTTTGTATCATGTGGTGATCATGTTGTTGCTTGTACTTAGCATTGGCTTTATACAAAATATCATGGACCTGTTGGTGGATGTGCTGAATCCGCTCAGTGAATCCAGTGGCTTTGTCAGTCTCAGACTGAACATGGGAATATTTTTTTTATGGGGTTGCAAGTGGTAGTGAAACATCAATGAGAAACATGGGTTGGAATCCCAGCCCCACCTAAAATTGGATATGGTCGGTGGATCTATGGATATCCATGTTGTAATTGTTTTGAACATAGGGGAGAATCTCATCCCATGTGTGCATATGATTATATTTGTACATGTGCAATATGTACACAATCATCTGATTGACGACCTCTATGTTTCCATTACTTTGGCAGTGGAAAGCACTGGATTTAGTGAGCTTGGTGTCCTACAGTGACGAGAGACTCGACCAAAATGTGTTATGTAACCTGTTGTCCCAGTCGTAGATGATGGTATGTGGTATCCCAAAATGGACCCACACTCATTCGAAGAAGAGCTTGGTAGTATCTGTCACTGTGATGTTCTTCTTGTAGGCTCTAAGGATGGTCATCTTCGAAAACTGATCAACTACCACAAATACACAATCATTGCCTTGCTTGGTGGATGGAAGGCCAGACATGTAATACATCGAGATGGATTCCCAAGGCTTCTTGGGAGTAGGAAGATGGGTGTATGAGCCTTGATTCTTGATGGATGGATTTTGTAATGACCTTTTCGTTATGACCATGTGCGATGCAAGCAAGTGGATATTTTTTTAGTTTTTTTTAGCAGGAAGACACTCAATGACAACAATCAATCAACACAACTTGATGAAAAGCATAACTTACGCATTTAGGAAACAAACAACAATGACCTAGCATATTAGCACATCAGGCAACTGGATGACATGCGATAATCAATAGACAAATAAAAATGACTATCTGCCCAACATAAGCAAGACAAATCCTACAAGCTAAAGGCCAACATCAACAACCCAACACCATGGATTCGATGACCAGTGACTAGAAACCTCTATGATGCGCAAGACCAAATGCATTAAGGCGTCACCAAACCAAGTACCAACATCAATTACACAAAAAAACACCCACATCAGGAAGCACAGACTCTGGTCGTGTTATCATTCACCTATATCCATCACGGTGCACAATGATCCCCTCATCAGGAATCATGCCATCACAAGGTGATAGGTGTGACAATAACCTTGGTGCAACATAACACATCTAGACCAATAACCCAAGAAACATTCAACGTGCTAGGAGACTGAATTAACTGTCAAAATACATGATGACTAACCCAAGCACCCAATCGACAAGTCAACACGATGGAAGCGAGATCTAACTACTAAAACAAGCATACATCACCTTAAATTAAAATGCACAACTAACCGAAGGATTTCTTGGTTCCTACAAGGAAGCTTGTGTGGTGAAAAAACTATGACCAATCCCCAATTACAAGTCTCCTTAAGGCATGAGGTTATTCCATTGCATCAAACAGTGCTATGAACAGGATGCAATTTACACTATTTATTAAATAAGGCACCTTCACGTACCTAAAAAAAATATTTATATCAGTAAAAGCATTCATATATATATAATATTAATACTGTTTAATTATTATATATCATTTAAAAACAACCATAACAACCCTTATCAATTTATCTAATACTATTATCATATAATTTTACATATCATAAGAAGAATTCAGGTAAACCAAAACTTTCCAATATATTTATTATGGTTGGAACCCAATCCCCAATTCCATCAGTTTACAGGTAAATTTTAACACTAACTAAATATAATCATATAAATTAACAGCATATCTCATTGAGGTGAGATGATTAAATAACTCGGTATATCATAAGGCCCTTCAAATTAAAATAAGTTTCAATTGCAAATTATTTAACTCAACAAATTCCCATACACAACTTGACCTTGATAGCATTAAATATATACATAACCTGGATTGGTTGGGTCTCTTAATCATTACACTACATTTGACAACACTAAATTTTCATTTAATATTTTAATTGCCTTAATTTTCAAGTCGGGTGAAAAAGGTAGGTCGTTTTAAACCTAAAATAAATAGGTATAAAATATCAGGATTAATGCTAACCAATTTGTTTATATTTATATTCTATTTAACGAGAAATCAATTACAATGTGGCAGGCATAACTTGAGAAGTGATAATTCGTTGTCAACACAATGTAGTACACTGTCACACAAATAAATACACTGTCACATATCAGTACATTTTCATGTAGCAACAAATGCTAAAATCATAGTCATACTAATGATAAACCTGTTGCGTATAGATTCGATGTATTTTAACAAGGAATCTCAAAATCATTGTCTACATAATATATATAAAAAATTTGTCATCAATGATTTGTTGTCTATCAAAATTGTTGTCTATTAATAAAATTGGTTGTTTATTAAATAAAATCATTTTCCTATAATAATAATAATCTTTTCCGTTACTATTTGTTGTCAACACAATCATATCACAACTCAATGATATTCAATCAACTTCCATTCAATTTGCAAATCAATTTGCAGTAATAAAATAAAATTCTACTCATGCCATTCGAATCAAATGCTATTCAAATGTAATCATATAAAAGAAGGGTGAAGTCGTTGTGTCAAACTAGGTAATTTTGTAGTCAATATATCAAAAGGGAAGTCACTATATATTAACACACAGTCGATATATTAAATCGTTGTCATACACATCAAGTATTGGACGTATACACAGCATATGTATTGGACGCATAAGTAATGGATGTATTCAGAACATCAAATGATCATTGTCTATTATCACTTGTCTATAAATCGTTGTCTAACCATGATAGCATTTATTTCGTTGTCTTTAAATCTATGTCCAACAAATAAACGGTTTTCTTTCCAAGATGCCATTTAAATTCGTAGTATCCAAGAAAATTCTTGAATCGAAAACTGCATAACGATTGACAGTGATCGAATTAACACCAGGACTGTGATTCTATTGGGTAAAATATTCAATTAAAAACATAGGAGCTTCAATTGGTTAAGCAGAGTATCGATTAAAATCTACGACAATAGTTTCAATCTAATTGGAGAGTGATTCAAATAAAGGTTCTTTGGATATAACTGAACCCGCTATAATTACAAAATATTCTTCTAGATACAGAGAATGATTTGAATGAACCCATCAACACGGATCCAGTATACCTATTAAATATGTGATGATACGAAACCTTCAGGAATGTCAATTATTAAGGAAACAACCCCAATTTTGTTTCCCGAATTACAATATTGACACACAGAGTATTTTAAATGTTTGTTCATTAAAAAGGGTAAGGGTCTCTAAGCAAGGACTCTTCAACACTAAATCCCAGACCTTCAATATTCTAGGATGAGAAATCATTTTAGTTTATTTTTAAATGTGAATGGTCTCGACCAATCCACACGGATTGAGTTCTAGCGCTGAAACCTTGGTACAAGACTAAGACAGAAGTGAACAAAAGAGGGATCTTGCAATGAAGAAGGAAAGTTAATTTTGTTGTGAATATACTTGAACAGGCTATATGATATTTGTTTAAAAGATGATAACCAATATTGCGAACATAATAGAATTAAATAATGGATGCACCAACGATTGTGGGGAACAACTAGAATAGAAATCAGGACTGTAATTTACATTAGCAACAAACAAAACTTCGAAATTCTAGGTTGAAAATGAAAAAAACATATAACAATAAATTTTTCATTCAAATTAACACAAATTTCTGGGAAGATTAAAATCGAATTTACAAAGAGTAAAATGCAATCATCGCAGAGATTATACCAATCAAGCGTTGGGTAATATGCCAATAAATCGTAGTGATGAATCAATCGAAGATAAATCAAGAAAAAATGCAGAGATACTCAATCACAAGAAGGTGCAAGGACCAATCATTTGACAATGAATCAATAAAAACCGCAAGGATACTCATTCGCAAGAAGGCACAAATATTAGAGATTAATCATAAGAGAAAAACATAGAGATAAGTAAGGGATAGATAATTGGATGAAATTTATCCTTCACTTATTATCCATGCATAGGAAAGAAGGGAATTTGAATCTATGGGTATTTAAACACCGAAGTGATGATCGTCGATTCGACTCCTGGCCAACTGCTCAAGCACGAACTAATAACTAAAGGGATAAGGGACGAAAGATAAAAACACAAATTTTTTTTCGTAGTAATCAATAAAATCAAATGCAAAGAAGTTATTGAAATAAGAGTTTGGGTTCACCAAGGGAAATCAATTCAAAATACAACGAGCATAAGTTTGGGATGAATTAAGTTCTTTATCATAAAGCATTGAATAAAAAATCATCTTAACACAATAGAAGTACAGTATTGAAATCGCGGTAACAATATTAAACTACCATTCAAAAACATACACATGCATACCATAGCCAAATGTGAAAGCTCTGAGTCGTTGTCCCCCATGCGCTTCGCCCAGCTCCTGCTTGCTGACCGATGTGACCTCATTGGTACCTCCCATCCAATGCTAGGGGTACTCTTCTTCCCCCTGAGCCCCCCGAGCCGAAAAAGAGACACACACACAATACCAAAGAACAACTAGCACCCAAATCGCCTCGCAAGGTCGAGCTACCACTCATTACCCAAGCTGGGTATCCCAACTCCCACAAGAGAATGTTCAATCAAGTTGAAATTCAAAAGTGTAACATTACGCAAAAAGATCAGATCCATAATCCTCCTCCTCCATCCTTTTTATAGAGCCTTTAAGTAATTATTTTCCCAAATTCTCATTAAATTCCTTTTTCAGTTAATTAATTTCGAAAAACCTTCCCCATACACATGTCACCCATCCCCTAGTTGCACCAGAAAATCAATTTTATTAATTAATTAAATATTCCTATTTCCCTCACCCACCTAAAAGCATTCCTAAAAACTCTCCTTGTTGTCCCAATATTCCCTCACAAATCTTAAATGACTTACGCCTTACTTAATTCCTAGTTGAGTTCATAAAAAGCAAGTTCCCAAGGCAAGATTCCTTACTAAGTTAGACATTCAACTTTTTCTTTATGTTTCCCCTTTTGTTTAAGTTTCCCCTTTTTCTTTAAGTTTCCTATTTATTTTAAGTTTCCCTCTTTTCCTTTTTAACTAAAAATCAATTTAGAAAGTGTATATAAAACAACCATTTACCCTCTTTTCTTTTTAACTAAAAATTAAATTAACAAACGTAGATAAAAACAACCATTTCCCTTTTTAAAATTTTAGTCCTCCATTATAATTTTGACTTTAATAAATAAATTTGATTTTCTTACCCCCCTTATTGTTACATGTTTATTTATTATTGTTTTTTTTTACCACATGTTCTACTTAGACCTAGGTTTTAATTTCACTAGGTTGGGCGACATTTTTATTAGGGAAAATTGTTTTAAATCTTACTTAACACATCATTCATTTTAAGGATGACTAGGTTGATTCACTTACCAGTTAAAATCATGACGTGCCCTTCAGGACACACTAGGTTATCCAAGGGTGATACTCTCCTCTTTTCATTTTCCCTGCACGATGTGCCCTTCAAGATGCACTACATGCTCCAATGGTGCCACTCGCCTCTTTTTTTTTTCCTTTCACGACGTGCCCTTCAGGATGCACTACGTGCTCCAAGGGTGCCACTCACCTCTTGAATGACTTTGGTAGACGTCAAACCCTTGGAGTCAATACTATGCCATGTGATCTTGTGGGAGACTAAAGGCCTCTAAGGAATAAGGCCCCTGCCTTATTGCGCACCCCTTAGAATCATTGTGAGCGAGTGTCACGGTCTTCCCTCATGGCATCGTGGGTCTTCTCAAACTAGGTAATCATTAACCTACAGTTCAAGCCACGATGTGAGTTCTGGTAGGCTGTGGTAGGTCTGTTGCCACATCTCTCCCTCAATGTCTCTGGCTGTCCTGCATGACCCCTCTACTCCAAATGTGAGTTTGGTCGAGAAGCTATCATCATCCTGCATCCATCAATGAATCATGTCAACAAAAATAATCAATCATCATAACATCTAATCATATGTACATGTGTCACATCAATAACATTTAAACCCAACAGTCCACTCTCTGACTCAATCCGAAGTCCAAGGGGTTTCATAGATGCATCTGCATCCTCAATGTCCATGTTCTTGCACACTCATGATAACCCAGTCAATATCATCTATCTATGTGAATACAACAAAATAACATATCACCAATCCATAATGTATCAAAATCATAATCGAACAACCAATAGTATAATAATATGGATCACTTGCAATCAAGTGTCCTCAAAGAATAATTTTTCTCAGTTCACACAAGAGCAGGATGTTACATACACCCCCTCTTGTTTTAAACTTCATCCCGAAGTTTCATAGTATATAAGCTCTAAAATAAAGTGTATCACAATATCATAAGTCTATCTATCAACAAAAATGGAAATTGTGGGCGCATATCATATGCATCCTCCCAGGTCACCGAGTGCGGACTATAGTTCTCCCACTAGACCTTGACCTGATCTATTGTTCGACATCATAGCTGTCGAATGTGATGGTCCAATATGCAGATTGTCTTAGTCGTGGGTGCACCCTCATCCTATACCTGCAAGGTGCTCAAGTCAAAATATGTGTAGTATCACTAACATAATGTCTCAAACAGAGACGTGAAAGACATCGTGCATACGCCTCAAGGATTAGTCAAGTCTATTCAATATGCCACAACCCTCTCCTTTCCACAATATTGCATGATCCTCTGAACCTAGGATATAGTTTAGCACCCTTTCCAAACTTAATCGAACTCTTATGCAGGTTCACCCGCAAGAATACTCGATTTCCAACATCATAATTACGGTCGACACTATGTGCATCAGTATAACTCTTTTGTCGATCCTGTGCTTCCTTGATCCTTTGTCTTATAGTTTTCATTTGATCTTCCATTTCTTGGATCACTTCTGGTCCCACCAGGACCCTATTCTCAAGGTGTCTGACATAGTCGCCCATAAAGAAACTTGAAAGGCACCATCCTAATGGTGGTTTGATCACTCTCGCTATACGCAAATTATATCAGTGGAAATAACTCTTCCCAATGCTTATGTTGGTCCATAACGTACATACACAACATGTCCTCTAGGATTTGGTTTGTTCGTTCGATCTTCTCGTCTGTCTTTGGGTGATATGCGATACTAAAGTTAATTTGGGTTCCCTAGGCCTCTTGGAAACTAGTCCAAAATCATCCAGTAAATACTGATCCTCGATCGGATATAATCCTCTTAGGCACACCATCCAACCTCACAATCTCACTGATGAAAACTCTAGCTATGTCAGGTTCCTGATATGTCGTATGCACAAGAATAAAGTGAGCACTCTTCGTCAGAGTGTCGACTACCAGAAAAATTGAGTCATGTCTCCTTGTCATCAGTAGAAATCCAACAATGAAATCCATCGAAATGACCTCTCATTTCGATTCTGGAATAACGTGTGACTGTAGTAATCCTGCTAGATGTCTATGTTCATCCTTCACCTATTGACATTATAGACATCTTTCCACATAGTTGGCTATGGCTGCCTTCATTTTTTTCCATAAGAATAAGGGTTTAAGGTCTGCCCTCATCTTCGTGACTACCAAGTCAGCCATGTACACTTCTCTGTGAGCCTCGTTTAGGATCAAAATCCTCAACTCGTCATTCGATGGTACGTAAATTTGAGTTTTAAATCTCAATAATTCATCGTTGTCCATAGTAAATCCTTAAAATTTTGGTACCATTATGGTGTTTTGTTCGATAAAATCCCTGACCTGTTTGTACCATTCATCATCTCACTGTAAAGTTAGAATTCTTCCACATAGTTTCATCTGAAGAGGCATCAACGAAAATATGCGTGGTCTCTGACTCAACACATCTGCCACATTGTTCATTGTTCCCTTTATGCAAGTAATCTCAAAATCATACACACTAAGCAATTCCGACCAACGTCATTGTCGTGCATTCAGTTCGCTTTGCATAAAGATTATTTGTATTCCACAATGGTCCATTTTTTGTTCGAATTTTCGTCCAATAAGATACTGTATCCTAAATCTCAAGGCATAAACAATGGCTAACAACTCCCAATCATGTGTTTCATAGTTCTCCTCATGTCGTCTCAACTTTATAAAGATGTAAGCAATCACTCAACCATATTGCATCAAGACTTCGTCTAAGCCTTCCTTGGATGCGTCAATGCATACCAAGAAGTTTGTGGCCATGTTAGGGACCTTTAGTATCAGTATTGTTTTCAACATATCCTTGAGCCTCCGAAATGCTTCCACACATTTCTCTCTCCAAACAAACTTTTTGTTCTTCTTCTACAATTCTGTAATCGGATTTTCTATCTACGAAAAAAAAATTCGATGAACCGTCGATAGTATCCTACTAAACCGATGAAACTACACACTTCAGGGACATTCGTCGGTGTAGGATATTCCATAATAGCCTTTACCTTTGTTGGATCCATGGAGATACCTTCATCGGAGATGACATGCCCTAAGTAGTGAATATTCGATTGATAAAACAAGCATTTAGACAATTTCCCATACAATTTTTTCTCTCACAAACATTGTAGTACCAAGTGCAGGTGCTCATCATGCTCCTCTATCGTCCGAGAGTAAAGAAAAATATCATCTATGAATACTTGGAAAAACTTGTCCAAGTATTTGCGGAACACCCCATTCATCAAACTCATAAATACCCCAGGGGCGTTCGTCAATACAAATAGTAAAAAAGTAAACTCGTAATGTACAAACATTTTCTTAAAGTCGGTCTTAGGGGCATCATCCTCCTTGATCCATAACTAGTGATACACTGATCTCAATTCAATCTTTGAAAACATCGTCGTGCCTTTCATCTAATCAAACAGATCATCAATCCTTGGCAACGGATACTTATTATTGATCGTTTCTTTGTTCAATTGACGATAGTCAATGCAGATTCTCCATGACCCATCCTTCTTCCATATGAATATAACAAGCACACCCCATGGTGACACACTTGGACATATAATTTCTAGGTCCAACAACTCCTTCAGTTGCATTCTCAACACCTGTAACTCTGGGGTTGACATCCGATAAGGCATTCTTGCTATCGGTTCAATCCCTAGTTTTAGGTCTATGGTAAATTCCAATTACCTCTCCAATGGAATCCCAAGTAACTCCTTAGGGAAGACGTCTGCAAACTGTCTCACCATTGGAAGTTGTTATATACCTTCCACTACTCCCTTCTCATTTAGCGCAAGAATCACATAAATCTTACATCCCTTGCACATGCTCTTTCGTAGCTTCAAGGAAGAGATGAACTTCAGGGAGACTCCCTGGTTCCAACCTACATTCACACGTCGCAGTCCCTCATCACCGACCAAGCTCAACCATTTCATCTTATAGTTGAGTATTGCCTCATGCGATTCAAACCATTCCATAATGATCACGACATCATAAGATCGTAATATTTTGATGTACCAGTTGGCCCTGGTGACAAACTCTATGATAGAAACCTCTCTCGGAACCATTCCTCAAACATTTCCCATGCCACGTGTCACATACCCACTACCTAAATCGGATTTTTCTAGTCTTTTTCCAGACCAGAACCCCTAAATATCCATGGAGACCCAACGTAAGCTGGCTCTTTCTCTTTCCTTCTCTGTTCCCATGTGATCGCGGGTCATGATCACGGTTCAATTTGAACGTAGTGCCTATTTGTATTTCACGCCTCGGTGCTACAGTAAATTCTAATTGTTAGAATCTGTAACCGTCGAACCCCGACAGGACTAGCGACCGGCTAATGGGGGTGAATCCCAACAGGGTCAGCAAGTGACCAATATTAACAAGTTCCAATAGGGGTAGGGAACTTCCAATGAGAACAGGCCCCATCGCGTGGTTAAGTGGAATACAGGTGGCAGAAAGGGAAACACGACATGGTGGTTGACATGTCAGGAGGGGCCCCACTCCACTTCACATGCCACACTATTCCAGACCCCCCCACCCCCCCATTAAAGGCAGAATGGCAAGGGGGGTCCGGAATCCACTTGAGCGCCATTGATCCCGGGGATTTAATCTTGACCGTTTGAGATTTGTGCATCCAATTCCGGACCCCCCCCCTACCGCTAAAGGCAGAATAGTAAGGGGGCTCCGGAATGAAACCTCAGCCGTAGATCTGGACGGGTGGACTCTGGCCGTCCAGATTAGCTCGCCGCTTATCCTAAAGCATATTCACGTCCTGGCTTAATTTGACGTCTCATCTCCATATCTAACGGTCATTACAGACCCTGAGATCCTTCGAAAGAATCTCGTCCGTTCATCAGGGTTCATCATTACGAGAATCCAGACTTTCAATGACGGGACCCCCGAAGCCTCGATCCCCGGTTTCCTGATGCAGTTAATCTCTCAACACATGGCCTCTGCCAATCGGACGACTCAGACCTACTCTGGGGTTTCCACCATGGAAAATCCCATACTCTTGTCAATAGGAATCTCGATTCTGTGATCCCCGATGAGCCAATTCCCTGATATGGTCCTTTGCATGTTAGCCCTCCTGGATAAACTCCTGGCCCACGTGACCACTATCTCACAAGACCGCAGCCTTATCTCCTGTCAAGTTTGTGGACTTTCCAATGCCCAAATACACTCATCCTCGGGATTCGTGATACGCTGAATCCTGATATGCCGATATAATGACAACTGGCCCTACATTGGACGCTTTTCACTTTGTCGGGATTCCGGACTTCACAATTCCGAAGTGTATGGACTTCCTGTCCACGGGATTCCCGATTTCATGAATGCCAATATCCCGATGGCCATGCCTCTCGTAGGGACTTTCAACCTCTCATTCATGAGGACTTAACCCTCATGCCTCTCTTAACCGATCAAACAACTATCGGGTTTTTCTAGCTAAGATCTAACGACTCAGATCTGTCCCACCTTGTGCACTCTTCTACTACTTCATGGACGTGGAAAAATCAATGGCCCAGATGTTCTCATGGACCGTGGGGGTCTACGATCCCGAATTCCTTGCTAGTCATGAAGATAGGGGAAAAGGGGAAAGGTATGTAACGCCCTTGCTTCTTTCGTCAATCTAACGGTTGTGAATGACCATGGGTCTTCCGACGAAATCTCGTCCGTCGTTCAATACTTATCTCTACGCTGCTACTTCGAGATTTTAAGAGGGTCAGTCCTCCTTGTACAGGGTTGTTAAGCCTTGCACAGCCAAGTCCTTTTCCCAGGTTCTTGGTAAACCTTTCCAAGGAGGGAAACTCAGTGAAGAGATCTATTCTAGGGCGTCCCTGGAGACAGATAAGGGTAAATAACTTCCCGAGAACGAGCTGGAAGCCTAACTTGGTTCAACTTATGCATAATTAAATTCATTTATCAACATAATCCATGCATGGTTTTTTGGTTATAAGCATATACAACTACTAGTACTGATTAAAATACTACTCAGACATTCTTAAAATGAAAACATTCACAGTTCTGCAGCTTATGAGCATAATTATCAAAATACATATATTTCAAAGTGCCAGAGGAAAAACACTTATTAGAAATAACACCAGGGTTAAGAAACTGCTAAGAAGGGTGCTCGTTTCCACCCAACCGTAGGCTTAGCGACTCCCAACGGATTTACCACTAGCCACCCCCGAGCTGAGACAACGATGCTGTGAGACTGCATCTTCATTTGCCAGTGACCAACAGTGAAGGTTGCAATCCTTCCTCTCTTCTATCACTCACTCTGCATAATGCCAGAGTTCTCCCCTCGCGTCTCCCCCCAAATCACTTCTACCCCACGCCTTATCCTCTTGCGAGGTTGCGTGTGGCACGATTACCCTCACGCTGATCAGGTCTGATGGCTCTACGGATGGGAGGTTCACCTCCCATACCTCATTAAACCATCCACCTACCAGCCTGCGAGACATTTAATTCGGGGCTAGCGAGCCGCTTTTGGTTCTTCGGGCCAGTGGAGTCCAAATACGGTATTAATTCTCGGTGGAAGTTAATGCCACCTTTTCAGGTGCCTTCCACCGCCATCGTGGTCTCTTTTCTGCACATCCCCTCTCAGCAGTCCTGCAATAAATTCAAAATGTTATTCACATTCATTGACCTTTTCCTCAAGGTACATTTACATCACATATTCACATTTATGAGTTCTCCATAGTTCTTGGCCAGTCCAGTTATATTTACAAGCTAGGGGAAACATCGTGTTACAATTCCCTCCCCCTTAAAAGGAACATCGTCCTTGATGTTCTTATCTACTAACATGAATGGTATGCATAGAAGTAAACAAAATTGGATATGCTTGTCTCATGGCATCCTCCAT
>SNQJ01S0034218.1:62063-90708 GCA_010110895.2 Picea sitchensis | reverse complement strand
CCCATAAAGGATCTGATGTCTGAGACATCCTTTGGGGTAGGCCATTCCATGATAGACCTGATCTTGTCAGGATCTACTGCTACCCCTTCCTTGGACAGAACATGTCCCAAGTAATGTATTTGCTTCTGAAAGAATTCACATTTACTGAATTTAGCATAGAGTTGATGCTCTCTTAGCACTTGCAGCACAATTCTAAGATGCTTTTCATGTTCTTCTCTATTCTTAGAGTAGATTAATATGTCATCAATAAAAACTAGTACAAATTTATCTAAAAATTTACTGAGTACAGTGTTCATTAAGCACATGAAAGTGATAGGGGCATTGGTTAACCCGAATGGTACTACCACAAACTCATAGTGACCATACCGTGTCCGGAAAGAGGTTTTATGGATGTCTTCACCCTTGATTCAAACTTGATGGTATCTCAACCTCAAGTCAATCTTTGAGAAAATAGATGCTCCTTCCAACTGATCGAATAGATCATTGATCCTGGGCAAGGGGTACTTGTTCTTTATGGTTACTTTATTAAGTTGTCTATAATCTATACACAGTCTAAGGGTGCCATCCTTCTTTTTCACAAACAGGACTGGTGCTCCCCATGGGGACACACTGGGTCGAATATAACCCTTATCCATCATTTCTTTTAGTTGCAATTTGAGTTCAACTAACTCAGGTATGCTCATCCGGTAGGGTGTCCTAGACACCGACACCACTCCTGGTGCAAGCTCTATCGAGAAGTCGATGTCTCTTCTCGGAGGTAGACCCGGTATCTCTGTTGGAAACACATCTCTGTATTCTCTCAGGATAGGGTGATCATCGGGGCTTGGTTTAGCACCTTCGGTTGTTTTCAACACCTGTATTGCATATAGGGGACATCCCTTTCGGCAATACTTTCTCATTTGCAGGGCTGATATTTATCTCGCCGAGACCAGTTTTCGGATCCCTTGAAGGGTTATCCTTTTTCCTCCTTTGCTCACACATTCTAAGGTTTTATGGTAACAGTCCAATTTGGCTTTATGGGTAGACAACCATCCCAGACCAATCAACAGATCGTACGATCCCAGGGGTAATACGTTAAGGGTTGCTTGGGTGAGGAATTCACCCAACATTAACTGGTAGGCTAGTATGACCTCTACCACCTTTCTTTTAGTGCTAGTGGCTAACTGTACCAACCATGGCTTGGTTTGTTTTTGTGGCTGTAGCTTACACTTATCCATAGTCTTATGGGCTATATAACTCAAATTTGAACCAGGGTCAATTAAAATAGATACTAGATGATTGAAAATCATACCTTCTATTTCCACCACTGAAGCCTGGTGGTCAGCTTGGTTATTATCCACGGCTGCATAAATTTGCGGCACACTCCTTGCCACATCATTGATTGTGGTAGCTTCCTGCATGTTATATACTTTTCGACTGTTCTGTTTTCGGTGTGGACAGTCTCTCAGGAGATGCTCTTCTCCGCAACCCCATCATTTCAGAGGTTCTTTCTTTGGGTTATTAGTCTTCACTGATATAGGTCCAGAAGTTTTATTTCCATCCATCAAGGGAAAGTTCTGTTGGAGCACACTCCGAGTTGGAAATTTCATCCTGGGGTTCTTCTTGTAGCTCTTAAATCCTGAGGATTTGATCCCCTTTTTTTGAAATTTTGAACCGCTCTTTTGTCTCCAGTCTCCACGAGACTCTGCCCGATGTCCATATTGTTCATGACAATATGTTGCCTTTCATATAGTGTCTTCTAAGGTATTTGGCTCGCCAAATTCAATTCGGTTCCAATATTCCTTGGGTAGCCCACTGATGAAGCATTGCGCCTTCGCCTTCTCTGCTTTGATGTAGGGTACATATATCAATAAGTTGAAGAATTTGTTGACATATTCCTTGATAGTGAGTTGTCCCAGTTTGAGTTCATAAAACTCTTTAGCCTTCTCATCGAAATATCTTTCCGAAAAATACTTCTTTTGGAAGTACTTTTCAAACCGTTTCCAAGACAGGTCCTCCTCGCGGACCCCCTTCATGTTCTTAAGATCTTCCCACCAGATGGAAGCCTTTCCGTTCAGATTGAAAGTGGCCACTCGAGCCTTCAAATTCTCTGAAAAGTCATGGACTCTGAAATATTTCTTCAGCCCAAGTAGCCAGGCCTCGGCTTCCTCTCCCTTCTTTATATCACCATCGAAGGAGGGAGGTTTGGCCTTTCTGAATTCTTCAAACTTATGACCCTTGGAAGTCTTTTTCTTCTTCTGTTTTCTTCGAGAATAGGAACTGGTCCTGCTGCTGAAAGAGCCTTTTGAATCGCTAGCTTCCTTCTCAGTGGAAGCGTCTAGCATTGGTCCTTTACCTCTGGGGTGAACCTTTCTTGAGGTGCTTCTCTCAGTATGGCCATTGATACGACCATTTTTCTGCACTTCGGGTTCATGTTGCATTTGTCACTGTAGGTCGGATAAGATCTACAGTAACACTGCATTAATTTCAGTTTACTTTTCTTTTTCTTTCATCATCCTTTCATTGTCGACCTTGCAGCTTTGCAATTCAACCATGATACTCCTCACAGTCTCGTCTAGGTCTGGAGGGGTTCCTATTGCTCTTCTTTCGTCAGAATCTTCATCTCTATTGTGGGAGCCTTCTCTCATCTCTTGGTGAGTCACCATATTCTGCGTCTGTCGATTCCCGTGGCTGATCATTCGCTTGAGTTAAAAGACAAGCACTGGCTATTAGTCAAGAGTTAAATACATTTTCATAATTTGCGCATAATTTATAACTCTTTCACATACATACATATTCAGGTTCTCGCTTTCCAGGTTTTCAATCCTGGACAAGAAATTTACGTTAGGGGGTTACTCTTCATAGGAGTACTTCAAACGGAGCTTATGCGTGACTCGTTCATGAGCCCAAATAGGTTGAGTGTTGTAACCATGTTCTAATACCACTTTGTCACATACCCACTACCTAAATCGGATTTTTCTGGTCTTCTGCCGGACCAAAACCCCTAAATATCCATGGAGACCCAACGTAAGCTGGCTCTTTCTCTTTCCTTCTCCATCCCATGTGATCGCGGGTCATGATCACGGTTCAATTTGCACGCAGTGCCTATTTGTATTTCGTGCCTCGACGCTACAGTAAAGTCTAATTGTTCGACTCTGCAACTGTCGAACCCCAATAGGACTAGCGACCGGCTAATGGGGGCGAATCCCTATAGGGTCAGCAAGTGACCAATAGGAACAAGTTCCAACAGGGGTAGGGAACCGCCAATGAGAACAGGCCCCGTCGTGTGGTTAAGTGGAATACAGGTGGCAGAAAGAGAAACGTGAGATGGTGGTCGACATGTCAGGAGGGGCCCCACTTCACACGCCACACTATTATGGACCCCCCCCATTAAAGGCAGAATGGCAAGGGGGTCCTGAAATCCACTTGAGCACCGTTGATCCCGGGGAGTTAATCTTGACCATTCGAGAGTTGCGCGTACAATTCCGAACCCCCCCCCCCCCTACTGCTAAAGGCAGAACAGTAAGGGGGCTCCGGAATGGAACCTCAGCCGTAGATCTGGACAGGTGGACTCTGGCTGTCCATATCATCTCGCCGCTTATCCTAAAGAATATTCACGTCCTGGCTTAAGTTGACGTCTCATATCCATATCTAACGGTCATTACAGACCCTGAGATCCTCCTAAAGAGTCTCGTTCGTTCATCGGGGTTCATCATTACGAGAATCCAGACTTTCGATCACGGGACCCCCGAAGCCTCGATCCCTGGTTTCCCAATGCGGTTAATCTCTTGACACATGGCCTCCGCCAATCGGACGGCTCAGACCTACTCCAGGGTTTCCACCATGGGAAATCCTGAACTCTTGTCAACAGGAATCTCGATTTCGCGATCCCCGATGAGCCAATTCCCTAATATGGTCCTTTACGTGTTAGCCCTCCTGGATAAACTCCTGGCCCACATGACCACTATCTCACAAGACCATAGCCTTATCTCCTGTTGGGTTTGCGGACTTTCCAATACCCGAATACACTCTTCCTCAGGATTCGCGATCCAGCGAATCCCGATATGCCGATTTAATGACAGCTGGCCCTACAATGGATGCTTTTCACTTTGTCAGGATTCCGGACTTCGCAATTATGAAGTGTATGGACTTCTTGTCCACGGGATTCCCGATTTCATGAATGTCGATATCCCGATGGCCACGCCTCTCGTCGGGACTTTCAACCTCCCGTTCACGAGGGCTTAACCCTCATGCCTCTCTTAACCGATCCAACGGCTGTCGGGTTTTTCTAGCTAATATCTAATGGCTCAGATCTGTCCCACCTTGTGCACTCTTCTACTACTTCATGGACGTGGAAAAATCAACGGTCCAGATGTTCTCATGGACCATGGGGGTCTACAATCCCGATTTCCTCGCTATTCATGAAGATAGGGGAAAAGGGGCAAAGTATGTAACGCCCTTGTTTCTTTCGTCAATCTAACGGTTGTGAATGACCATGGGTCTTCCGATGAAATCTCGTCCGTCGTTCGATACTTATCCCTACGCTGCTACTTTGGGATTTTAAGAGGGTCATTCCTCCTCGTACAGGGTTGTTAAGCCTTGCACAGGCAAGTCCTTTCTCCAAGTTCTTGGTAAACCTTTCCAAGGAGGGAAACTCAGTGAAGAGATCTATTCTGGGGCGTCCCTGGAGACAGATAAGGGTTAATAACTTCCTGAGAACGAGCTGGAAGCCTGACTTGGTTCAACTTATGCATAATTAAATTCATTTATCAACATAAGCCATGCATTGTTTTTTGGTTATAAGCATATACAACTACTAGTACTGATTAAAATACTACTCAGACATTCTTAAAATGAAAACATTCACAGTTCCACAGCTTATGAGCATAATTATCAAAATACATATATTTCAAAGTGCTAGAGGAAAAACACTTATCAGAAATAACACCAGGGTTAAGCAACTACTGAGAAGGGTGCTCGTTTCCACCCAACCGTAGGCTTAGCGACTCCCAGCGGATTTACCACTAGCCACCCCCGAGCCGAGACCACGATGTTGTGAGACTGCGTCTCTATTTGCCAGTGACCAGGAGCGAAAGTTGCAATCCTTCCTCTCTGCTATCACTCACTCTGCATAATGCCAGAGTTCTCCCCTCGTGTCTCCCCTCAAATCACTTCTACCCCACGCCTTATCCGCTTGTGAGGTTGCGTGTGGCACGATTACCCCCATGTTGATCAGGTCTGACGGCTCTACGGATGGGAGGCTCACCTCCCATCCCTCATTAAACCATCCACCTACTAGCCTGCGAGACATTTAATTCGGGGCCAGGGAGCCTCTTTTGGTTCTCCGGGCCAATGGAGTCCAAATACGGTATTAATTCTCGATGGAAGTTAACGCCACCTTTTCAGGTGCCTTCCACCGCCATCGTGGTCTCTTTTCTGCACGTCCCCTCTTAGCAGTCCTACAATAAATTCAAAATGTTATTCACATTCATTGACCTTTTCCTCAAGGTCCATTTACATCACATATTCACATTTATGAGTTCGCCATAGTTCTTGGCCAGTCCAGTTATGTTTACAAGTTGGGGGAAACAGGGTGTTACACCACGTCTTCAATGACTATGTTCAATTGTGGCAGGAGCGTCTTCCACCAAATAAGAGCACTCCCCTTTAGTTGAAAGGCCACCATGTAGACCTTCATGTTGGAGGTATAGTCGCCAAGTGAAAACCACATTTCCATATTCTCCAACCATGCCTCGATGGCTGTGTCATCCAGGGAAACAAAGAACTCAGGAAATTTGACATTCTCGAGTTCACGGTGAATACTACCAGTACCGACCATAGAACGTGGTGGATCCTCAGGGGGTGTCATCACGCTGGCTTCAATTCTATCCAAATGGATGATCAGTGCCTCAGACATCCATTGAAGGGACATCGTTAGCCCAACAACATCACCCACAACTATTTTTTCCTGACCAACAACCTGTTCGTCTCCCTGGGGGTTAGACTCCTCTGGAGCAGGTGTTTCTAGAGGCGTCATGCCTCCTCCCCTAGAACCAAATCGTGAATATCTACAGTGTCATCTAGAAGTTCTTACTACATGGTAAGGTTAAGTTTTAATTAGACATAGGTTATTAATCAAGGGTTTACTGTAGAGGTAAGCATGGAAATCCACAGTCACAGGGATGAACCCACTCTGATACCATATGTAAGGACTCTGTCATTACGACCATGTTCGATGCAAGAAAGTGCATAATTTTTTTAGCAGGAAGACACTCAACGACAACAATCAATCAACACAAATTGACGATGAACACAACTTACACATTCATGAAATAGAGAACAACAACCCAACATACTAGCACATCATGCAACTGAATGAAACATGTGATAATCAATAAACAAAGAAAAACGACTACCTGCCCGACACAAGCAAGACAATGCCTACAAGTTAAAGGTCAACATCAACAACCCGACACCATGGCTTCAACGAACAGTGACTAGAAACCTCTACGGTGTGCAATACCAAGTGCATTAAGGCATCACCAAACCAAGTACCAACATCAATTACACAAACAAATGCCCACATCGGGAAGCACAGACTTCGGACAAGTTATCATTCACCTATATCCATCAGGGCATGCAATGATCCCCTCATCAATAATCATGTCGTCACAAGGTGATAGGCATGACAATAACCCTGGAACAACATAACAGATCTAGACCAATAACCCAAGAAACATTCAATGCGCTAGGAGACTGAATTAACTATCAAAACACATGACGACTAACCCAAGAACCCAATCGACAATTCAACATGATGCAAGGGAGATCTGACTACTAAAACAAACATACATCACCTTAAATTAAAATGTGCAACTAACTGAAAGATTTCTTGGTTCCTACAAGGCAACCTATGTGGTGAAACAACTATGAACAACCCCCAATTACAACTCGCCATTACATCAAACAATTATATGAACATGATGCTATTTACACTATTTATTAAACAAGGCACCTTCACGTACCTGAAACAAATCTTTATATAGGTAAAAACATTCATATATATATATATATATATATATATTATTATATATCATTTAAAAACAACTATAACAACCCTTATCAATTTATCTAATATTATTATCATTTAATTTTAAATATCATAAGAATTTAGGTAAACCAAAACTTTCCAATATATTTATTATGGTTGGAACCTAGTTCCCAATTCCATCAATTTACTGGTAAATTTTAACACTAACTAAATATCATCATATAAATTAACAACATATATCATCGAGGTGAAATGAATAAATAACTCGGTATATCATAAGGCCCTTCAAATTAAAATAAGCTTCACTTGCAAATTATTTAACTCAACAAATTCCCGTACACAAATTGACCTTGATAGCATTAAATATATACATAACCTGGATTGGTTGGGTCTCTTAATCATTACACTGCATTCGACAACACTAAATTTTCATTTAATATTTTAATTTCCTTACTTTTCAAGTTGGGTGAAAAAGGTATGTCATTTTAAACCTAAAATCAATACGTATAATATATGAGGATTAATGCTAACCAATTTTTTAATATTTATATTCTATTTAACCAGAAATCAATTAGAATGTGGCAAGCTTAAATTGAGAAGTGATAATTTGTTGTCAACACAATGTAATACATTGTCACACAAATAAATACACTGTCACATATAAGTACGTTGTCATGAAACAACAAATTCTAAAATCGCAGTCATACTAATGATAAACCTGTTGCATATAGATTCGTTGTATTTTAACAAGGAATCTCAAAATTGTTGTCTACATAATATAGATAAAATCATTGTCATCAATGATTTGTTGTCTTTCAAAATTGTTGTCTATTAATAAAATTGGTCGTTTATTATATAAAATTGTTGTCCTATAACTAGCACAGCCGCGAGTTGGCGGCTGAGAACGCCGAAAGGGCGCACCGCTGAAATCCGTGGCAATCCGTGGTGAAAATGATGAGGAAAGACAGAAAATGAAACGCACAGGTAGTCAGAAAATGAAACGCCTGGACAATTGAGGAAATCTAAATGGTAATTGAGGAAATCTAAATGGTAATTTGAAAGGCTAATCATTTAAACGTGGCAATCATATAGTGCTACAGTAATTTCTTAATATGATTAGGTAAATGTTAAAAAGTAAACAGGGTAATGGATGCATTCAGAAATACAAGGAAGTTATGAAGAGTAAATCACATTCATTGATTTGGGAGGACGACTAAGAATATGTCAGCATCTTCAATTGTTAACCATCAGATTACAATTTTAGATTAAAAGCTGATTAATTGTGCTCATTGTCAATAGGTATACGCCTTTCGGCGTAATAATAATACTATATGTTACTATTTGTTTTCAACACAATCGTATCACAACTCATTGTTATTCAATCAACTGCCATTCAATTTGCAAATCAATTTGGAGTAATAAAATAAAATGCTACTCATGCCATTCAAATCGAATGATATTCGAATGTAATAATATAAAAGCAAGGTGAAGTCGTTGTGTCAAATTGGGTAATTTCGTAGTCAATATATCAAAAGGGTTGTCACTATATATTAACACGTAATCAATATATTAAATCGTTGTCATACACAACAAGTACTGGACGCATACACAACATATGTATTGGACGCATAAGTAATGGGCGTATTCACAGCATGAAATGATCGTTGTCTATTATAACTTTTCTATAAATCGTTGTCTAACCATGATATCATTGATACCGCTATCTTTAAATTTATGTCCAACAAACAGACGGTTTTATTTCCAAGATGCCACTTAAATTCACAGTATCCAAGAAAATTCTTGAATCGAAAATTGCATAACGATTGACAGTGATCAAATTAACACCAGGAATGCAATTCTATTGGGTAACGGATTCAATTAACAACATAGGAGCTTCAATTGATTAAGCAGAGAATCGATTAAAATCTACGACAGTAGTTTCAATCTAATTGGGAAGTGATTCAAATAAAGGTTCTCTGGATATAACCGAACCCGCTTGTTGAGCACTCAACACACCCTAAAAAGCCTATCTCAATTTTTTACTTTTTGGGTACCACTTGATCTTTGCACTGTCTAAATTCGACCTCAGTATGAAAATGTTGCCTATGCTTATCATTTTGTTTTCCATTTTAAGTTTTTAAGTTTTCTTGGACATGCGAAAATATATAACTTAGAAGACTAAAGGACCGACAACCAAAACTTTCCCGACGCACATCAGAAAGAATTAAAGGTGAAAGAAGGTCACTCAAGAATGTCGCAGTCGCTGACCACTGATCCTCGTCGATGTTGGAAAACAAACGTTTCTTTTGCGAATGAACTTCACCAAGGATGTCGTCGATCGCCTACCCCTTTTTTGTCAGCAAAAGGTTAAAAGAGTAAGCGTTGAACAAAAATGAAAGAATATCGTCGATTGTCGACTCCCGATACCTATCGGCCTCGAAAACCCTAGGTTTATTTTAATACACATCTCTTGTTGAAAGACCCAACTCTAACTCAGATACACAATCAAACCATCTGCTCCCACCTATCACATTTTGTTTCCAAAGCAGTTAAACATATCATCGTGTTTTCCCTTGAGTGGTTAGCGGTTCCTGAGCCCTGAATCAGTTCTGCCAAGACAACACCGTATGACAAAATCATTCAGAGTTAGAGGTTTTCTCAGGAGGATATCCATGAGAAGATACACAAAGAGACTGTCGATTCCCGATCTTCCCACCAAGAAATCGATGTGATGGGACATTTTATCTCTGAGATACGATGGATCCAAAGAATTTAAAGAACTAATTAATTCCAAAATATCCCGCATTAGTTGCTACTATGTGCATGAATCAAAAGGACCATTTTAACCTATCAATAACATGCATCATCCTTCGTGCCCCCGCCATCAACCCATGTAGAATTTATCTGCAAAGATTCGGTGGTAGGTTGTTTTGAATTTCATTCATTACTTAAATTAACTAGTTGATACGATTGGTAGGATATTTCCTGTTAATTTTTTTTGAGTCATTGTAAACAAGATTATTCTTTGCGCAAAGAAGTTTGGAAAATCTATAGGAGTGGAACAAGCAATCTAGGTAAAGATTCCAAGGTCCAGTGAGTATTAAACAACAAGTTTAGAAAGAGTTACAGGTATGTACCTTTCCATGGATGTTTTATGCTTCGTTTCATATGCTTTATCCAATGTTACTCTGTACACATGCTTAAAAGATCATTTTCAGTTGAAGGAACAATGCCTATGAAGAAACCTACCACCAGGAAATATCCAATAGCACCAAAGCTACAGGAACTAGATGCAGGAGAAGGTCCTTCCCCAGTGGTCATGAAGCAATTAGAATTCACTCCAAATCCGTTGCCCATCATCAAGACATCCACGAAGAATATTTTCAATCAGCCCCTAGACTTTGGAGACATAGAGGCGAATATCAGGATCAAGACAGTGTTCCCGCATTGGGAAGAACTTTTCAATAAAATCAAGCAGGAGGAATTCCTTGAATATACCCCGCACAACGATCCCGATACAAGAAAACTTGACGTTTAAGTCCTCCCGAATGTCCGTAAGGCATATCTGCACATGGTGGCGAGCAAGACTCCGGTATTCCCTTGCATATAATTGCTTAAATGTATTATTGATCACAATGACATCAAAATATGTTTTATTAATGACATAAACGATGGATGCGTCAAATTTTTTCTTCCAGTAGAAGTGAAGAATTATTACAAGCTCAGAGAGCCGAAAGAATGACTAAATACAAGTTTTGTTGTAGGCTTCTATGAGAAACATGACACCAGCAAGGAGATGGTATCTTGGTGGAGAGAGGATAAAAATTTCACCAATCGAACCTCCGGCTAGTACCAAAAAACCAACCTAAGGGAGTTGTACATCTATCTAATGGCCATCCTCTACCAATTGCATGGGGAGAAAGACTATTCCAGGTTTTCAGAGGCTTGGATGCCTCTATCTTATACTGTGGCCATTTCCATAATAAGTTTCAATTGGGGTGCCATCATCTCCAAACAACTAAGCACTTGCATACGACAAGCTCAAGCATCGAAAGAGGGAGAGACCTCGTCATTTTACATGGAATCTTATCTATTGGATGTCATCTATGCCAAAAATTATTTTGGTGGAATGAACTTAAGTTGGCACACCTCAGAGCTCTCGGTCCATGCTTATTTCGGCATCTTGTGGGAGAATAGGTACAAGAAATCCTACTCTCTCATTTTCCACTAATTTATCACATGCATTATTTTTTGTTGTTCAAGAAAGAGTGCCCAAGGCTATCAGATGCAGCCAAAAATATTATATCGAAATTTGGCCACTGGTATCTGGATGAGCGCGATACCTACATCAGGGTTTTCAGTGCCACCGTAGAACCTCATATGCTACCTATATATGTCCCCGATCAACTAATAGTATGAGAACTCTATTATCATACCATCCTGCAAGGTTACAATGATACTTTGGTAAAGGATAAGAAGTGGGCCTTCATACCCTATGGGTTTCATGTTGGTTTCTACATGGTGAAGGACACTGCTCAAGCCAAACAGGAAGGGTTGAACCAACTGGAGATTCATTTCCAGATTGGACGCTTTAGTAAGCATGACCCAAAAGGTTTAGTTCTGAAGCACGCATCACAAGTATCGTCGTGTTGGACATACGCCCATGACAGGTTTGAAGATGGAATCTTCATCGAAAATGCTCAAGACTGGGAAGAGGTGATGGCGAAGATGGATGACCCCAAAGCAACCAGATTCAAGGATATGATTTGGGAGGAGTAAGAAATAGTCATGGAACAAACAGTTCAGGAGACCATCAAGACAAGAGAAGAAATGATATCATTCGGAGTGGTGGGATCTCCCTAGGGAGCCACTAAAGCAACAGAGATTGCCCAGGTAACCTCGATACAAGATAGGAATTTCTCTTAATTTCAATATGTGTAGGGGATAGGGGGAATCGTGTATCAACAGGCCCAACATATAATGAATCGAATGTGGGATAACCTAGACCTTGTCAGATTTCTGAGGCTTTCGACCGATATCCTAGAAGAAAGCCCAGCAGGTGCAAGCGACCCTGATTCCATAAACCTTAGTAACACCGATGGGTCAGGTGACCCTGATTCAAAAATGCCATAGGTCGCATCGCCGGTAGGAGTGATGAATCAACCAGAGACAGGTTGGGTATTAGTGGAAACAAGCACACCTAATCCTTTGAGCGAGTTTATAAATATATATAGTGATGATGAGAGCCCAGAGGCATCACACAGGACCCCTGTGCATATCCAGAAGGAAAAGGGGCCTGAGAAGACTACTTCTCCTGATCCCAGGGTTCAAACCCAGGAGGTCCCATGAAAGGAAATAGAAACTGAAAATGTTCCTGACACAAAGAGGCCCGATGCACTGAAGAACTGAGTAGACAATCCGAAAGACAAGTCAGAACTGGATGAGCCAAATGAATCATACCCACAAAAGGAAATCAACGTTATAACAAACAATGGATAGGTAAGTATCGAGTCTTTTCCTGATGCCTCTATTTCTCTCGATACTCATATCCCCGATAAGCGACAGGTAGAGGCTAATCCCTCAGAGCACAACGAGAAAGTTCAAGAACCTGATATTGAACAAGTATACACCACTAGAAATCTGAGAAACACACTCACATGGGGTGATCAACAGATTCTTGAACCTGTAGACGAGGTAGCCGCTATCTATGTGATCTCCTACGATCAAAGGAATAAGGCTATCGTCCAAATAACCACAAAGAAAAGGAGGATTACGTTGGATCACTCCATCCTCATGACTATAGAGGAGAATCTGATACACACAGAAAATGCCAGAACATATGAGCTCATTGGCGCGGGGATAGCCATCTAGGATGCCACCATGGATAGAGCCAAACAGGATGAAAAAGAGTTCATTGTCGCCTTGAAGGAATGAGAACATTTGTGCCACCTGTCCGAATACCACAAGGCCACCACTCAGACCACAGTTTAATTGAGAAGTGAGTTCGAAGAGGCTTACAATAGGTTCACACACGAACGACACCTGTTCACTGCGAAGATAGTCGAGCTCCAAGAAGACACTCTCATGGCACTCACAACATTCAAATATATGGAGTGGTGGTATGAAAGGGGGAAACAGGTCGTAGAGATAATCAGATACATTGAGTCCAATAGGGCCGAGATAAAGAAGAACACAACATCTAGATGTTGGGAAAAAACAGTCTTGATCGCATGAAGTGATCAGTCGAGTATTGGTCTAATATGTCTTAGGAACCACATCGAGAAATTCAAGAGTAGTGGGCCAAATGAGAGAAACATTGGGATAAAATCAACAAATCAATGAAGGATATCAAACTCCCTGAGTTCGGAAACCCTGACAACTTCGTCGACTTATGCGACGTAGTGGGATCACATGCCAAGAAAGATTCATTATGGGTTGAAGATAAAGCAAAGGTGATTGACGCAGCGCCATGACAAGTGCAACTATTTATGGAACATCCGATGAGGGTTTAGATTGTGCTACAATAGTTAAACATCAGTATGGTGAAGTATTGGGCATATGCGGTGGAGATCAGAGGAATTTACACAGCCCCAATGGAACAAAACATATTTCCATGGGCCCAAACTTGCAAGGAGCTATTTATCAGTTGGTCGGAGTATGAGAAAAGTCACTCGTTTCATGTGATATCTTGAGTTGACTGTTAAAGAAACTATTAGAAGATGACACCACGTGGCGAATTTTGTTTTTTTAAACAACACTTAGTCGTTATTTTTAGTTGTATTTTATGTTATAAATAATAACTTCGAACAACTAGTTAGAGGTCGATGGTTGCTGCAAGAAACTCTTTTGTTTTGGTTTGTCAAGAATTATTTATGAGCTACCGTTAATAGATAAGTGCTTCTAGACCAGAGACAAGTTATTTTCATCAACTACATGTGTGATTGGACATGGAGAAGAACTATTTCCTATCTCATTTCATGAATGATTCTATAATGAGTAAGAGCAATTAATTATGTTGTCAATTTATCTGGTACAATGCTTTGTTGTTCTTTGCTTTAATGATGAAGATGAATCATTGTGTTATTATGTGATGAATGATTATGGTAGATGAATTGTTTTGCTTGCCATTATCTTATCGCATATGTGTTTTCTTTCTGATAATTAGTATCTCACACAGTAATTGGATGCTCACATGGTTAATGTACTAGTACTAGGCCTATGGTATAAAATTGTCATATGCATGCTTGAGCAGCGGGTTACCCCAAGCTCAGCCTATTCCCCAGTAGTTAAAACTTAATCCTCTTTGTTACCAAGTTGGTTTATACTGGCTTACATCTCATATCGGTCCCACCCAAGAGAAAAAACAAAAAGAGATAGTCTAAACTGAAGGAAGAGCCTTCACAAGAAAACATAAAGCCCATTGATAATTTGGCCAGATCACAAGATCTGGAGAACCATTCCACTATTAAATGTTGCAAAGTCTAATTGAGCCTCGGTGGCTAAAGAAGGTATTGCTCCTTGTATCCTCATAGTATGCTATCATTTCTTCCATGAAAATTGTCCAAGTGATGAGTGATTTGTGAGAACAAAGCCATCGATACCATACAAATTGATTAGGTTTTAAATATAAAGAAGCAATTCGTACGTTTTGTGTATGTGGCACATTATGGAGATCAAAGAATTGCTCCATCTGAAGTATCCATGTGATTGGGTCCTTTCCATCAAACTTCCTCATATCAATCTTAGGAACATGGTTTGTCTTCAAACCAAAGTTGGATTTTCTCCATTCTTGATTCACCTTTCTTGTGTCCTCATCATGAATTTCATGGGATGCATTTTCACTTTCAGGTGTCTTCTCTATTACAAAATTTTTCAATACTTCCATGAACTCCCCTTTTAAACCCTCCATCATCTCTTGTAGTTCATCTTTTGTTACTATCTTCTTTTGTAAATCATTTATGTCCCTATGCATTTCTTCACCTTCATCAAGAGTCCAAGTAGGATTTTCTGGAGGCTTATTTGGTGTATAAGTTTCCTTTTGGGGTGGCATGTTGGCCAAGTATCACTTTTGAACCTTGATTTTGAGGTGGTTCTGTTAGACAATATTTCTTCTTTTGTATCTCCCAAGTTGACGCAGTGCACGCTCTCAATCACGTCTGCTCACAGGAACTTTTCTTTCTCTCGGCCCGAAGAACTCTCAAATAGCTCTTCTACTTCCCTATCGGGAAATCTACACCCACAGAATCCTCGAGCGACCCCCTTTTCTTTACAAATCGGAGGATCGGAACTCGCGAATTCACGAGTTCAAAGGTCAGTGGTCGAGTGTTGGTCCTACAAAATTTTGAACCCTGATACAATCCACTCTAACCTCACCCTTCTCCTATTGCGACTTCTTCTATCAGGATTTCTCCTATCGTGATTTTGCTACTCGCAATATCGAACACTTGGATTTAGCAACTCCTGACTCCCGATATGTCGATTACCCAACACACGTGCGAGTTGACCTTTCAGCGTCCTATCACCTCTATCGGGAATTCGAGATTCGTAGTATCGCGAATCCTAATGTCCAAGCTTCAGGACTTCCCGCTGTGAGATCCCGATAATATGTGCCACCTGTCCTCCACTTTGACTCCAGTGGCCCCACACACTGTACTCGTACCTGTCAGAATATCGCGTATCGCAATATCGCAATTCCCATTGCAAGAATTTGGACTTTCAATCCACGAAACCCCGATATGTCGATCCACAAGTAGATCCGACGATCCTCGTGGCCCTGATCAACAGCTCTGCCCCTCCTGAGCTTTAAACCCCTTGGGAATACATCGTCGTATCTCCCCTGCACCTCTCCAAGATCTAACGGCTCATGGAACTTTGCGAATTCCCCTCAGAGAATTTTGGTCGTCCGTTCTCCCTTATGCAATCTGTGAAAAAACTAAGTGTTTCTCTCCACGGTACTCGTTCACCTGCTCGCAAACCTATGATGCCTCTCACTAACTTTTAGTCGTGGCTCCCCTGCGTTATCCTTCAACGAATTCGAAATCCTATCTCTCCTGAGCTTTCCCACGACTTCCAAGTCCTTCAGGAAAACTCTTGCACACACTCCTTGTGGAAAACCTTCAACAACGCCTAAGTGTTGAAGTCTTTGACTCTGCGCACACCTGCGGCAGCAGTCCTCTACTTCTTGCTCAGGTTTGTAACCCTGAACTTAACTCGGCCTACGCACTCCTTGCACGGCTCCTGTGCCCAACTGCACTTTTGGGATGAATGAGAACAAAAGTTATCTCTATCTGAACCCTCTATCAACGCACTCCTTGCGGACACCTCAACTGCACTCCTTGCAGGAATTCTCTGGCTCAAATAGAGAAACAATTGAAACTCATTCTCTCTTTCCCTCAGACTTCAATTCAAACATGAAATCATATACACAGCATATAAAGCAAATGTATAACTGGAACCAAACATTCATGAGCATATCAACATCAATACACAGAGAACAACACAAACCATGAATTTGAACCAAAGCTTTCTATTAATTCAAACGTCTGTACATGGGTGTTTTCACACAGCGCTCTCTGCATGCTCCTCTCAAATGCTTCTTAGATTATTTTACAAATGCACAATTATGGTGTCTATATCTCGTTTCCCTCTTGCACTCTAGAACTGTCTAGTCTAGAATTCAATTCTATCTACTTTACATTAACTACCTTAAAGGGATTCTACCTATTAAGTATGAGAGCTTAAAGGCTCAAGGTCCGTTACAATATACAAGTGTGCTTCATCTTAAAGGCTCATTTAAGAATGTGCAACAACTACCAAGGTGATTTTCAAAATTTGTGCTGGCTTGTCCAGTTGTCCTTTCGCCTTCCACACTGGATCGCTTGATGTGTTGGCGATGCTCCTGCATCATACTCCCTCACTTGAAAACATTCATGGGCTCCTATCCATGAGCTCCCACACGGCCTGTCCATGCTTATGTATTTCTGCTTCAGTCTCCCAGCCGACATCTTCAACTGGATGATTCTTCCACTTGACCAGATACTCAAAGTATTGCTTTCGCCTGGTCCTCTTGCTCACCCTCTTGTCCAGTATGCATTTCATCTGCGGCTTCTCTGCAACTGGCATCTGTTTCATCCACTGGATTACTAGCTGCTCAGTTCCAGCCACTGCTTCTCCAGCTCTATATGGGTATAAATCCGAGATATTGAATATCGGAGATATTCCAATCCCATCAAGTAATTCAATCTCATAATCATTGTCTCCAAATTTCTTCAAGACCTTGCATGGCCCGATTTTCTTCATTTTCAGCTTATTGTATGTTCCTCTCAGGAACCTTTGCTTTCTCATATGTGCCAGAACCAGATCACCAACCTCGAATTGAAGTTGTCTTCTATGTTGATCTGCTTTGTGCTTATACTCCTGACTTGAATTCAGTAGTCGGTCCTTCACCTGGTTGTGAAGTTCTTTCATCGCCTCAGTGAATTCTTCTGCACTAGCGCTGCTAGTAGCAGTCTGTTCTGAATCCCTTAGTTCAAAAATTCCTCTCGGATGCATGCCATAAACAATTTGAAATGGACTCTACCCTGTGTTCCTGTTCACTGAGTCATTGTATGCAAACTCTTCTTGTGGTAATATGTGGTCCCAACTGTTGTGGTGCTCTGTCACCAAGCTTCTCAGTAAGTCTCCCAGACTTCTGTTGACCACTTCCGTCTGTCCATCCATCTGAGGATGATACGCTGAAATAAATGTCAATTTAGTTACCATCTTCTTCTATAAGGTCCTCCAAAAATGCCCTATGAATTTAGTATCTCTGTCTGAAACTATACTTTTCAGCAAACCATGAAGTCGAATGACCTCCTTGAAAAACAAGTTCGCGATGTGAGTCGCGTCACTGGTCTTCTGACATGGAATGAAGTGTTCCATATTGGAAAATCTATCCACTACAACAAAGATTGAATCAACACCTCTTTGTGTTCTTGGAAACCCCAATACAAAATCCATGCTGATCGCATCCCATGGCCTCTCTGGTATGGGCAATGGTTGATAAAATATCGCATTATGCTTCCTCCCCTTCAAATGCTGGAAAATTCTGCATCTGTCCACAAATCTCTTGACATCTGCTTGCATTCCCAGCCAATAATATGACTCATTCAATTTTGCGAATATTTTGTCATGGCCAAAATGTCTTGCCAATCCTCCACTGTGTTTCTCCTTTAACAAGTTCTCCCTCATGGAGCATTTCGAAATACACAGTTGATTGCCTCTGAATAGCAATCCTTCCTAGATCATATACTCTATCCACTAGCTTATGTCACTAAGAACTGGATTCTCAGCTGCTTCATACGCTTCTCCAAAATCTGGATCGTCTGCGTACATATCCCTGAGATCATCAAAACCCAATGTTTTGACTCTGAACTCCTGCAACAGCAAACACTTCCTTCTCAAAGCATCAACGACTTTGTTAGCAGTACCAGAAATGTGTTTAATCACAAAAGTGAAATTCTGCATGTATTCAACCCACTTAACATGCCTCTGATTCAACTTCTCCTGTTGAGTCACAAACTGCAGTGCATGATTATCAATGTACAATACAAACTCCTTCGGAATTAAATAGTGCCTCCACTTTTTCAATGCCTGTATGATAGCATAAAATTCCTTATCATACGTGGAGTACTTCAATTTCACCTCATTTAGTTTCTCGCTGAAGTATGCTATCGGCCTGTCTTCTTTACTTAAGACCACCCCGATTGCAAATCCGCTTGCATCACATTTCACCTGAAATGTCTTCAGGAAATATGGCAACACCAAAACCGGTTGTTCAGTAATCTTCCTTTTCAACAATTTGAAGCTCTTCTCAGCCTCTGCTATCCAGTGAAAAGATTTATGTCTTTTCTTCACTGTATCCATCATCAGCTTCTGTCTCAGGTTCTGCATCCTCCTGAACAGAGTAATTTGATAGTCTCTGGGGATGAATTTCACTTTCATCTTCACGATCATCCTGTCCCAGCTCTTGATCTTTTGCTTGCCCTTGCAGCGTCTGTCAGCTTGTAGCTCATCCCACCACAATGTTGCATGTCCTTTCAAGCATGTAACAGCATGCTTGACTTTCTTGTCCTCTTTGACGTCTTCGTAGTCGAAGTATGTATCCAGAGCTCTAATCCAATCTAGAAGCTCCTCTGCATCCAGATTTCCCTCGTAAACTGGAATGTCCATCTTTGCTTTTGCACCCATCCTGGAAATAGCTTTGATCAAATGCTCATTTGATGCATCTTTGGCTACAACTTCCTCTTCACATTCATCCTCTATCTCACTTTCAGAATCTCTCAGATCCCCTGCACTAGCTGTGCGTCTTTGCATTGTCTCCATGTCTTCGAGTCTTGCTCGGAGATCACACATCTGTCTTTCCATAACTGGATCTGTTACGTACCTGCCTCTTCTTCTCGGCGCCTCCCTATCCTCTGGATCGGGTGATTGTGTTTCTCTTCTCAGCGGCATGGTGAATTCTCCTCTCCTCTGCTACAGAAAGAAAAGAATCTTTCTGGGCTCTGATACCAAACTAACGCAGTGCGCGCTCGCAAGCACGTCTGCTCACAGGACCTTTTCTTTCTCTCGGCCCGAAGAACTCTCAAATATCTCTTCTACTTCCCTATCGGAAAATCTGCACCCACAGAATCCTCGCACGACCCCCTCTTCTTTACAAATCGGAGGATCGGAACTCGCGACTTCATGAGTTCAAAGGTCAGTGGTCGAGTGTTGGTCCTACAAAATTTTGAACCCCGATACAATCCACTCTGACCTCACCCTTCTCCTATCGCGACTTCTCCTATCACAATTTCTCCTATCACGATTTTTCTACTCACAATATCGAACACTTGGCTTTAGCGACTCCCAACTCCCGATATGCCGATTACCTGACACACGTGTGAGTTGACCTTTCAGCATCCCATCACCTCTATCGAGAATTTGGGATTTGCGGTATCGCAAATCCTAATGTCCAAGATTCGGGACTTCCCGTTGTGAGATCCAGATAAGATGTGCCACCTTCCCTCCACTTTGACCCCAGTGGCCCCACACACTGTACTCATACCTGTCGAAATATCGCATATCGCAATATCGCGATTCCCGTTGCAAGAATTTGGAGTTTCAATCCACGAAACCCCGATATGCCGATCCACGAGTAGATCCAATGGTCCTTGTGGCCTTGATCAATGGCTCTGCCCCTCCTGAGCTTTAAACCCCTTTGGAATATGTCATCGTATCTCCCATGCACCTCTCCAAGATCTAACGGCTCACAGAACTTTTTGAATTCCCCTCGGAGAATTCTGGCCATCCGTTCTCCCTTATGCAATCTGTGAAACGACTAAGTGTTTCTCTCCATGGTACTCGTTCACCTGCTTGAAAACCTATGACACCTCTCACGAAATTTCAGTCGCAGCTCCCCTACGCTATCCTTCAACAAATTCGAAAGCCTATCTCTCTTGATCTTTCCCACAACTTCCAAGTCCTTCAGGGAAACTCTTGCATGCACTCCTTGCGGCAAACATTCAACAACACCTAAGTGTTGAAGTCTTTGACTCTGCACACACCTGCGGTAGCAGTCCTTTATCTCTTGCTCAGGTTCGCAACCCTGAATGTAACTCGGCCTACGCACTCCTTGCACAGCTCCTGTGCCCAAATGCACTTTTGGGATGAATGAGAACAAAAGTTATCTCTATCTGAACCCTCTGTCAACGCACTCCTTGCGGACACTTCAACTGCCCTCCTTGCAGGAATTCTCTGGATCAAATAGAGAAACAATTGAAACTCATTCTCTCTTTCCCTTAGACTTCAATTCAAACATGAAATCATATACACAACATATAAAGCAAATGTATAACTGGAAGCAAACATTCATGAGCATATCAACATCAATACACAGAGAACAACACAAACCATGAATTTGAACCAAAGCTTTCTATTAATTCAAACGTCTGTACATGGGTGTTTTCACACATCTCTCTCTGCATGCTCCTCTCAAATCCTTCTCAGATTATTTTACAAATGCACAATGAGGGTGTCTATATCCCGTTTCCCTCTTGCGCTCTAGAACTGTGTAGTCTAGAATTCAATTCTATCTACTTTACATTAACTACCTTAAAGGCCTTCTACCTACTAAGGACGAGAGCTTAAAGGCTCAAGGTCCATTACAATATACAAGTGCACTTCATATTAAAGGCTCATTTAAGAATGCGCAACAACTACCAAGGTGATTTTCAAAATTTGTGCTGGCTTGTCTAGCTGTCCTTTTTCCTTTCGCGCTGGCTCGCTTGATGTGTTGGCGATGCTCCTGCATCATACTCCCTCGCTTGAAAACATTCATGGGATCCTATCCATGAGCTCACGCATGGTCTGTCCATGCTTCTGTATTTCCGCTTCAGTCTCCCAGCTGGCATCTTCAACTGGATGATTCTTCCACTTGACCAGATACTCAAAGTATTGCTTTTGCCTGGTCCTCTTGCTCACCCTCTTGTCTAGTATGCATTTCATTTGTGGCTTCTCTGCAACTGGCATCTGTTTTTTCCACTGGATTACTGGCTGCTAAATTCCAGTCTCTACTTCTCCAGCTCTATATGGGTATAAATCCAAGATATTGAATATCAGAGATATTCTGATCCCATCGGGTAATTCATTCTCATAAGCATTGTATCCAAATTTCTTCAAGACCTTGCATGGACCGATTTTCTTCATTTTCAGCTTATTGTATGTTCCTCACAGGAACCTTTCCTTTCTCAGATGTGCTAGAACCAGATCACCAACCTCAAACTGAAGTTGTCTTCTATGTTGATCTGCTATACGCTTATACTCCTAACTTGAATTCAACAGTCGGTCCTTCACCCGGTTGTGAAGTTCTTTCATCGCCTCAGCGAATTCTTCTGCACTAGCGCTGCTAGTAGCAGTCTATTCTAAATCCCTCAGTTGAGAAATTCCTCTCGGCTGCATGCCATAAACAATTTGAAATGGACTCTGCCCTGTGCTCCTGTTCACTGAGTCATTGTATGAAAACTCTGCTTGTGGTAATATGTGGTCCCAACTGTTGTGGTGCTCTGTCACCAAGCTTCTTAGTAAGTCTCCCAGACTTCTGTTGACCACTTCCATCTATCCATTCGTCTGAGGATGATATGCTGAACTAAATGCCAAGTTAGTTACCAGATTCTTCCATAAGGTCCTCCAAAAATTCTGTATGAATTTAGTATCTCTGTCTGAAACTCTACTTTTTGGCAAACCATGAAGTCGAATGACCTCCTTGAAAAACAGGTTCGCGATGTGAGTCACATCACTGGTCTTCTGACACGCAATGAAGTGTTCCATCTTGGAAAATCTATCCACTACCACAAAGATTGAATCAACACCTCTTTGTGTTCTTGGCAACCCCAATACAAAATCCATGCTGATTGCATCCCATGGCCTCTCTGGTATGGGAAATGGTTGATAAAATCCCGCATTCTGCTTCCTCCCCTTCGAATGCTAGAAATTTCTGCATCTGTCCACAAATCTCTTGACATCTGCTCACATTCCCGGCCAATAATATGACTCATTCAATTTTGCAAATGTTTTTTCATGGACAAAATGTCCTGCCAATCCTCCACTGTGTTTCTTCTTTAAAAAGTTCTCCCTCATGAAGCATTTCGGAATACACAGTCGGTTGCCTCTGAAAAACAATCCTTCCTGTATCATATACTCTATCCACTGGCTTCTGTCTCTGAGAACTAGATTCTCAGCTGCTTCATACGCTTCTCCAAAATCTGGATCATCTGTGTACATATCCCTGAGATCATCAAAACCCAATGTTTTGACCCTGAACTCCTGCAACAGCAAACACTTCCTGCTCAAAGCATCAACGACTTTGTTAGTAGTATCAGAAATGTGTTTAATCACAAAAGTGAAATTTTGCATGTATTCAACCCACTTAACATGCCTCTGATTCAACTTCTCCTGTTGAGTCACAAACGACAGTGCATGATTATCACTATATAATACAAACTCCTTCGGAATTAAATAGTGCCTCCACTTTTTCAATGCCTGTATGATAGCATAAAATTCATTATCATATGTGGAGTACTTCAATTTTGCCTCATTCAGTTTCTCGCTGAAGTATGCTATTGGCATGTCTTCTTGACTTAAGACCGCCCCGATTGCAAATCTACTTGCATCACATTTCACCTTAAATGTCTTCAGGAAATCTGGCAACACCAAAACTGGTTGTTCCATAATCTTCCTCTTCAACAATTTGAAGCTCTTCTCAACCTCTATTGTCCAGTGAAAAGATTTATGTCTTTTCTTCACTGTATCCATCATCGCTGCACTAATTCCACTGAAATTCCTGATGAACTTTCGGTAGAAACTAGCCAATCCATGAAAACTTCTCACCTCGAATACATTCCTCGGTGATGGCCAATTCTTGATCACTTCCACCTTATCTGGATCCATCCTCAACTCATTCGCCGAAATAACGAACCCCAAGTAAATGAGTTTTGTCTTCATGAACGAGGATTTCTTCATGTTTATCAACAGCTTCTCCTGCTGTAACTTCTACATCACTATAGCCAAATGCTTCAAATGTTCAGCCACCTGAATATCAGTATGTCATCCAAATACACGATGACAAATTTTCCGATGAACTCCCTCAGGACTTCGTTCATCAACCTCATGAAGGTACTTGGTGCATTTGTTAAGCCAAATGGCATAACAAGCCATTCATACAACCCTTCATTGGTTTTGAATGTTGTCTTCCATTTATCACCTTCTCTCATGCGAATCTGGTGATATCCTCTTTTCAAATCAATCTTTGAAAAATATTTTTCTCCACTTAAGCCATCCATCAGATCATCCATCCTCGGCAATGGAAATCTGTACCTGATGGTTATCTTGTTGATCTCCCTTGAGTCAGTACACATCCTCCAGCCTCCGTCTTTCTTCAGACTGAGTACTGCTGGAACAACACATGGACTCAAGCTTTCCTTTACCAAACCTTTGTCCAATAACTCTTGGACCTGTCTTTTAACCTCCTCATTTTCTTGCGGCATCAATCTGTACGAGGCTTTGTTTGGAAAACTGGCTCCTGGTATGAGATCAATATGATGACTCACACTTCTCATCAGTGGAAATGAACGAGGTAATTCGCCCACTATGATGTTAGCGAACTCTTCCAGTAGTTCCTTAATCTCCTCCAGCAAATCATCCACTCTTGTGCTAGTCAGAACAATCCTCATCTTCCTGACCACAAAGAATTGTGGATCCTCCTTCTTCTTCACCTCTGTGAGAAGTTCCTTCCCACTCATGAGAATTACTGTGTTGCTTACTTCAGGCTTCACCTCCTTATCCTTAATTGGAAGCAACATGTGTGTCCTCCCATTCTTCTCCAGGGTGTATGTGTTCATCCTCCCATCATGAATCACATTCCTGTCATACTGCCATGGTCTACCCAGCAATAGATGACAAACATCCATGGGAATAACATCACATAATATCTTATCATTATATTCCCCTATCTTGAATTCAACCAAGCATTGTTTTTTGACAGTTACCTGGTGTCCTTTCTGTAGCCACGAAACTCTATATGGGCTTGGATGATCAGTCGTCTCCAACTCTAGCTTCACTACCATCTCTGTAGATACGAGATTATCTGTGCTACCACTGTCAACAATGACTTTGCATACCCTGTCCTTAGTCTTGCAAGCAGTCCTAAAAAGTCTGGTCCTTTGGACTGAACTTTTCACCTCCTTCTCGGGTGTCAAAAGGACTTTTCGCATCATGAGCGATCTTCCGCCTTCAACGTCTTCTACTTCAACATCCCGCCTCTGCGCTTCGGTGATGTGAGCTTCTCCAATGTCCTTGTTTTTCTCTAGACACTCGTAAGACTTGTACCCATTCTTTCCACATGTGAAGCACGTAATTACTCCACCTCTTCCTCTTCCTATACCTCTAGTACGAGGAAAAGTGTTGTTATCAGCATAATCTCCTCTCTGCTCATTATGCTTCCCTCTCTGTTCAGCATATTTATTCCCTCGCTGTGAGGTCCCACCTCTCTCAGTACGAGCCTGAGGTTTCTTCCATTCCTCCTCGAGATTTTGGAATTTTTCCTGGGCAACTACTTTGCCTCTAGGCTGGCTTCTACCTCAGCCCCTCTGACCTTGTTTTTGGCTCAGCTTCTCTTTTGCTTTCAGAGCCATCTGATAAGCATCTTCCACCGTTCAGATGGTTACCATGCTCATCTCATCCTAGATATCATATCTAAGGCCATTCATATATCTGGCAACTTTTTCATCATCGCTCTCCCGATGACCTGCTCTGATGTTCAGTCTGTAGAATTCCTCAGTGTATTCTTTCACTGTCATCAACTTTTGTCTTAGGTTCTACATCCTCCTAAACAGAGTAATTTGATAGTCTCTGCGGATGAATTTCGCTTTCATCTTCATGATCATCCTGTCCTAGCTCTTGATCTTCTGCTTTCCCTTGCAGCGTCTGTCATCTTGTAGCTCATCCCACCACAATGCTGCATGTCCTTTCAAGTGTGTAACAACATGCTTGACTTTCTTGTCCTCTTCGACGTCTTCGTAGTCGAAGTATGTATCCAGAGCTCTAATCCAATCTAGAAGCTCCTCTGCATCCAGATTTCCCTCGTAAACTGGAATGTCCATCTTTTCTTTTGCACCCATCCTGGAAATAGATTTGATCAAATGCTCATTTGATGCATCTTCGGCTGCAACTTCCTCTTCACATTCAGCCTCTATCTCTCTTTCAGAATCACTCAGATCCCCTGCACTGGCTGTGCGTCTTTGCACTATCTCCATGTCTTTGAGTCTTTCTCGGAGATCACGCATCTGTCTTTCCATAACTGGATCTGTTACCTACTTGCCTCTTCTTATCAACGCCTCCCTATCCTCTGGATCGGGTGATTGTCTTTCTCTTCTCGGTGGCATGGTGAATTCTCCTCTCCTCTACTACAGAAAGGAAAGAATCTTTCTGGGCTCTGATACAAAACTGATGCAGTGCGCGCTCACAAGCACGTCTGCTCACAAGACCTTTTCTTTCTCTCAGCCCAATGAACTCTCAAATAGCTCTTCTACTTCCCTATCAAAAAATCTGCACCCACAGAATCCTCATGCGACCCCCTCTTCTTTACAAATCGGAGGATTGAAACTCGCGACTTTGCGAGTTCAAAGGTCAGTGGTCGAATATTGGTCCTACGAAATTCTGAATCCCGATACAATCCACTCTAACCTCACCCTTCTCCTATCGTGATTTTGGTACTCGTAATATCAAACACTTGGCTTTAGCGACTCCCGACTCTCGATATGCCGATTACCCGACACACGTGCGAGTTGACCTTTCAGTGTCCCGTCACCTCTATTGGGAATTCGGGATTCGCGATATCGTGAATCCTAATGTCCAAGCTTCGGGACTTCCCGCTGTGAGATCTCGATAAGATGTGCCACCTGTCCTCCACGTCGACTCCAGTGGACCCACACACTATACTCGTACCTGTCGAAATATCGCGTATCGCAATATCACGATTCCATTTGCAAGAATTTGGAGTTTCAATCAACGAAACCCCGATATGCCGATCCACGAGTATATCCAACAGTCCTCGTGGCCCTGATCAATGTGTCTACCCTTCCTGAGCTTTAAAACCCTTGGGAATATGTCTCTGTATCTCCCCTGCACCTCTCCAAGATCTAACAGCTCACGGAACTTCGCTAATTCCCCTCGGAGAATTCTGGCCGTCCGTTCTCCCTTATGCAATCTGCAAAACAACTAAGTGTTTCTCTCCATGGTACTCGTTCACCTGCTCACAAACCTATGACGCCTCTCACAAACTTTCATTCGCGGCTCCCCTACGCGATCCTTCAATGAATTTGAAAGCTTATCTCTCTTGAGCTTTCCCACGACTTCCAAGTCCTTTAGGGAAACTCTTGCACACACTCCTTGTGGAAAACCTTCAACAACGCCTAAGTGTTGAAGTCTTTGACTCTGCGCACACCTGCGGCAGCAGTCCTCTACTTCTTGCTCAGGTTCGCAACCTTGAACTTAACTCGGCCTACGCACTCCTTGCACGGCTCCTGTGCCCAACTGCACTTTTGGGATTAATGAGAACAAAAGTTATCTTTATCTGAACCCTCTATCAACACACTCCTTGCGGACACTTTAACTGCACTCCTTCCAGGAATTCTCTTGCTCAAATAGAGAAACAATTGAAACTCATTCTCTCTTTCCCTCAGACTTCAATTCAAACATGAAATCATATACACAACATATAAAGAAAATGTATAACTGGAAGCAAACATTCATGAGCATATCAACATCAATACACAGAGAACAACACAAACCATGAATTTGAACCAAAGCTTTCTATTAATTCAAACATCTGTACATGGGTGTTTTCACACAGCTCTCTCTGCATGCTCCTCTCAAATGCTTCTCAGATTATTTTACAAATGCACAATGAGGGTGTCTATATCTCATTTCCCTCTTGCGCTCTAGAACTGTCTAGTCTAGAATTCAATTCTATCTACTTTACATTAACTACCTTAAAGGCCTTCTACCTACTAAGGATGAGAGCTTAAAGGCTCAAGGTCCATTACAATATACAAGTGTGCTTCATCTTAAAGGCTCATTTAAGAACACGCAACAACTACCAAGGTGATTTTCAAAATTTGTGCCGGCTTGTCGAGCTGTCCTTTCGCCTTTCGCGCTGGCTCCCTTGATGTGTTGGCGATGCTCCTGCATCACAAGTTTCAGCCCTTCTGAGTATGAAACTTTCTTTTATGTAGTTCTCTAATATTTCTTCTCTTCAATGCCAAATGTCTGATCAAAATTGGATGTGCCAAGTGGAATTTATGGTAACTTCCCCACAACTTGCCGATTTTTTGCCTTTCCAGGAGATCTCACTTGTATAGCATGCCCCGCACAAAATAATTGATATAAAATTCTGAAACTCACACCAAAAATACTAAAGACCTTCCATGATCCAATGAAATCAGTCCCACTCAATTTGGATACTCTAGGAAGCAGTTATGATTATTTTAACTGGAACACGTTATTGAGACTAGTCAATAGGACTAGCCAGATACCCTAATTTAAGATGACCCAGAAGCAAAATGTTTTACCACATATACCTTACCAATTTCTATAAATATCCTCCAGAGTTCATGGTCTGAAACATTATAGAAACGTTTTTATAGCGAAACTTCCACAATGACTCTGTTTAGGATGATTCCAGAACCCTATATTGTACAGGTTGTATCTACGAAATTGTAAGGCCTCAGGAGCTGAATTTTGAACCCAACGTACCTTGATATGTCTACTAAATATCCTCCAATCCATTCCTTCTGAAACATTGTAGAAAAAAATTTATAGCGAAAATTCCAAGGTGTCTCAGATGTAGTAGCGAAACCCCAAGACCTTGAGCTATGATACCATATGTTAGGAACCAAATATCAATATAGCATAGAAAAACCTCAAAAAAAATAATCAACGCCTTGAAAAAGAGATAATTTTAGATAATAAGCCTCTTCGAGGGGGAAACCTCCTTTTACCCCACTTAAATGTTCAAGTACAAGATGATTCAAAATGAAAATG